>SOZI01000053.1:0-122072 GCA_006352295.1 Rhodotorula diobovata | reverse complement strand
GCACTGTGTCTGCATGCGTGTGCCAACGTGCATTGGAAAGTGGGCACAACAGCAAGAGAGAGGCCCTATGAGCAGCGCCTCAGTCGGTTTTTGTGATGGTGCATGCAGATCCATTGCAGGCTTGGCACAATATTCACGCCATCTTCATGAAACTCATCGCACACCGAGAGAACCGCCGCTTCCCTGGATTTCAAGAGCTGAGCGCTCAGCTTGAGTGAACTTGCCGTCGAGTCCTCGCCAGGTTCACGGCCACTTCCAAAACCCGGCCTGATTCTGTGACACTTCATGCAGCTGACCCCTCGCCTTCGCTGCAGGCCGGCCCTGGCTCTCGTGCTTGACCACTGTGCCCCAGCCAAGGGGTCAGGCACCTGGGGCGGCACCACTTTGTCAAGGGCACCCATTGACCCCATCATGAGAGGTTGGGCACATTAGGTTGCAAAGTAATCCAGAGACTACAGGAAGGACATAGTGAGGACAAGAGGGACAAGGGCAAGCCCGCAGAGAGGGAAGGTGGAAGAGGCAGGACCGTATAGAGGCAGGCACTTAGCAGGTGAATGCCTGGTTGCCCCCAGCTGGGTAGAACCAGAATGCGACTGCCACAATGATGTAGACCTGCCGGGGTGGGAGGGACCGTGGGTGTCAGCCTGTCGCTCTGCAGGAGCCTCGAAGCGCCCAGCTGGATCGGCTCCTTTAGCCGTTTGCACTGAACTGCCTGGCCTGCAGGGTCTGCCAAGAGTGATAGAGACAGGACAGACCATCATGAGGAGGAAGCCTTCCACTGCGGATGGGGAAAGGGCAGGTCAGCAACAGCATGCGGATGCAATGAGGGAGCAGTGCGCACGCCAGTTGGAGCGTCCGTCCTGGATGGTATAGTTGAGAATGAGGACGCTGAGGAAGAGGGTCTGCAGGCAGGGAGGTCAGTGGCGGGTTTGTGGCAAAGCGAAGCGAAGGGATGGAGGACCAGGACGCACGATTGACTCGAAGGGGTCAAACAGGAGTGAGAGGGGCTTGTCCATGATCCAGCCGAGGACAGTCATGAAGGGAATGACAAAAAGGCTGTGAGGAGAAGCCGTTGAGCCTTGACGGAAAGCAAAGAGGGCAGAGGAGCAACGCACGCAATCTGGATGCTTGAACCGACTGCGACACCCATCTACAGAGCAGGAAAGCAAAAGGTGAGCATCAGGAAAGCTGTAACAGCAGCACATGCGCAGTGGTGGACGTACCGAGAGGTCAATCTTGTCGTGCACGGAGACAGAGACGGCCGTGACGTGTTCAGCAGCATTGCCGACAATGGGGAGCTGTGAAAGTCGACTCATAGTGAGCACAGCACGCACAAGAGGGGTATTAAAGAACAGCAGATGAGGGATCCAAGGGGACGCACCAGGATGAGGCCAACCCACTCGACGCTGATCTCCGGATGCGCCTCCGTCAGGCCGTTGATCGATGCGACCAAGAACTCGGCAGTGACAGCAACAAGAACCTGATCGAGTATGGGTCCCAGAGGTCAGCCACAGGGCGAGTGAAGAGGCGAGGTCAAGGGGCAACATACCGTAACGACGACAAGGAGCACGAGTGCAGCCCACTTGTTGAGCGTGGGCACCTCGACCTCTTCCTCCTCTTCCTCCTCGGCCAGACCCTCCTCGAGGCGACGGTGGCGCTGCACGCTCTTGGCCTGCTTGAACGCGCGGTGGTCCTTGAGTCCCCAGACAGGGCGCCCTTCGCGCAGCTTGGGGTCGCTGTGGTCGACATGGCCCTCGGCGTACAAGTGCTGGTGTGTGAAGAGCTGGAAGAAGAGGTAGGCGAGGTAGACGACGAGGAGGATGACCGAGATGCCGCGCGACATCTTGAGGATACGGTCCTGCTCGATCTCGGCGCTCTGGTTGTCGGCAAACGCTGCATTGTAGCCCGCGGGGAGGAGTATAGCTGCAGACGAGAGGGAAGGTCAGTCGGTGCTGCGCGACAGCGTCGGAAGTGAGGGAGACGTGCCGATGACCGAGATGACGAGGAGCGACGAATTGAGCTGGGCGGCCGTGTCCTTGAAGCCCTGCTCTGTAAACTTCAGACCGCCGGCAAAGAAGCACATGCCCAACACGAGGAGGAGGTTGGAGAGGATCGAGCCGAGGAGGGACGACTGGACGACCTGCTCGAGCCGGCAGAGAGCTGGTCAACGTCTGGCCAACGCTCGGGGGACCTCCCGAGACCTCTACGCACCTGTATCTCGCAACGCGCAAGAGCGATGATACTAACGATCAACTCGACGGCGTTGCCTAGGGTGGCGTTCAAGACTAGAGGGGAGCAAAGGGATCAGTCGAGGGGGTCGGGGGGCGTTCGACGCCGACAGGAAGCCACGTACGGCCACCCAAGGTCTGGCCGACGCGCAGAGCAAGCTCCTCAGTGCCGTAGCCAAGTAGTTTGGCGAGCGGAATGATGGCGAGGAAGGTAAAGACGAAAATGACTGTCGGCGTGCACGGAGAAGAGGTCAGCGGCGCTTCGTCGGTGCTTGGTCGAGCGGGACAACAGAGCGACACACTCGTATCGTTCTGATGCGTGAAATGAAGTGCCCAGCCGACAGGGATGAAGACGAGAAGCAGGTTGAGCCAGCTCGCCGTGACGATGGCGCGCAGCGACTCTGCCCAGGTCGGTTCCTTCTTGACCGGGCGCTCGGCGACAAAGAGTTCCGTCTGCGGATTGCACACTCGTCAGCAATGCGTCGAATCAGGGGAGCGAAACAGACGCACGAGGCGCTGCCTCAGCGGTGGCATCGAGAAGCTGCTGTCCCTCGTCGCCTGCCTCGAGCGCCTCGACGGCCTCGCCGGCGGGTACGCGTTGCTGGCCGCGCCGTCGGGCGTCACGTCGTTGGCCATCGTCACGCCCTTGCTGCCCGACGTGCGCGCCGTGTCGCGGCGCTTCTCGCTCAGGGCGGAGACCTCGTGCGCGGTGCTCGTGCTGCGGGAAGGCGACGACTCGAGGTCCTCGTCGTGTTCGGGCGAGGCGGAGCGAAGGCCATCCATGCGGTCTTGTGCGTCTTTGCTCGTACTGGGCTTGGGCGTCGACATGCTGTGGTGCGCTGCGCGAGGCGGATGCGGCGGCGAGGATTCGATCGCGCGACGCAAGCCTGGACTTGACGCGGCGTAGACGGTGTAGGGCGACGAGGAGGGCGTCGCGGGTGGGTCTGGCGGTTTGAGAGTATCGCGAGAATGTGTGACAGACTCTAGAGAATGTGGCCTGCGCGGACGAGGTGTGTGAAGAGCGAGAGATGAGGACGAGCGGCGACGTCTAAGTTTGGTCGCGCAGGCGGCGCCTCGAACGCGAACGGGGGGCGGTGCATTTGCGCAGCGTCATGCAGTTCGCTCTCGCGCTCGCCTCGCGCAACACTTCGAGTGCTGCGGACGCTGACGAGTTCGAGCACCGCGAGCGCCGTCAACCGGCGTTTACAGTTGACTGTTCCTCACGAGCAGTGACGCACGCTCTCGCCAGCTCTTGCGGTAAGTTGGCGGCCTCTCATTTCGCGACGAGGACAGCCTGGAGCAGTGCGACGCGACCGTCGAGTGCAGTGAACGCCCGCACCGTCTCGTCTAGTCCCAGCCTCCTCCTCCAAACAGCCCCGTCCCCGCTGCACCGCCGAGTCCCGCGAGCAGGCCCGCCGGGGTCTTCCCCGCCTCCTCGTCCTCCTTGTCCCTCACGCCCACCTCGACAGGCTTCGTCAGTCCCAGCAGCGCCCCGACGTCGACCTTCTGCGTCGGCGCCGCCCCCGCCCCTCCCGCCGCCGTCGAGTCGTCCGCCGCCGCGCCCTTGCGCTTCTTGGCGCCGCCCTTGCCGTCGCCCGGGCGCCGCACCTCGATGATCTTGGCGACCGACGTCTTCTGCTTGTCGTCCTGTGGCGGCGGCGCAGGTGCGGCTGCGGGCGCCGACGCGGGTGCCGGCGCGGAGGACGCAGCTGCGGGCGCTGGCTTGCCGCGGGCGGGTGCGGCCACCGCCGAGGAGTCGTCGTCATCATCGTCGTCGCCCTGCAGCGCAGCGAGCACGCCGCCCTTCTTCTTCCTCGGCTGCGTCTTGTCCTTCTTCGACTTGGTCAGTGCCCGCGCTGCTGGATCTGCCGGTCCCGCCGGCGGCGCCTCCTCGTCTGCGGCGGTGGCGACGGCGGCAGCTGGCGCCGGGGCTGCATCGACGGCCTCCGACGAGGCCGTCTGTGCGGCGCCCTCCTTTGCGGCGCGCTTCTCCGCACGGCTCTTGCGCTTCTTGGGCTTCTTGCGCTCCTCCTCGACGGCCTGGACCGCCTCGTCTGCGCCGCGAGCCGCACCACCCTCGTTCGCGTCCGGCTCGACGCTTGCACCCTCCGCCGGCGCCGCCGCCGCCGCCACCCCGTCCTCGGTCGTCTTGACGCGCTTCTTGGCCCTCCCTTCGCCCACCTCCTCCAGGATGCCCTTCCTGCGCCTCCTCCTGTTCTCGCGCTCGCGCTCGCGCGCCTTGACGACGTCGTCGACGGGGACGGGGGCGTCGCTCTGGGCGTTGGCGGCGAGCGCCATGGGCCCGGCGTCGAGGATGCGCTGCTCGTCGGTGCGCTGCAGGCGGCGCGACTTGAGGTCGGCGAACTTTGCGTCGAAGCGGTGCGTGTCGAGGATGCGGAGCGAGGGGAGGAGGATGGTGAGCTGCGCCGGGGGGTGGGAAGCAAGCGCGTCAGCTCGGGGGTCGCACGCTGCCTGGAGAGAGCGCGTGGGGGCGCACCTTGGCCTTGAACTGGTCAAAGCCCGTGTCGCGGACGGCGTCCTCGGCCACCTTGTTGCCCTTGAGGCCGAGGTTGACGACGGCGGCTTGCTTGGCGAGCTCGCGCAGGCCGAACCAGCTCTCGAAGCCGCAGTTGCCGAGGTCGAGGATCTCGAGGCCCTTTGCGCCGTCGGCCTTGCCCCAGGTGCCAAAGTGGGGCGGGAGCGACGTCAGGGTCGGGTTGTCGTTGAGGCGCACTTCGTGCAGGTGGGCGAGGGCCGACAGGTCTGGCAGGGACGACGACGTGAGGCGGTTGTGCGCGGCCGAGATCTTCTTGAGCGCGGGGAGGGTCGCGAGGGAAGAGGGGAGGGCCGTGAGGGCGTTGTTGGACACGACTGGAGGAGGGGGGTCGGGGCAGGGTGAGCAGGCGTGCGCGCGCGTGCGAGAGAGCAAGAGGGCACAGGGACGAAAGAGCGCACCGACAGTGTTGAGGTCGGGGAGGTTGGCGACGTGCCTGAGCGTGGTGAGCGAGTTGTGCGACAGGACGAGGGCCTTGAGCTTGGAGAGGGACGCGACGCAGGTTGGCACCTCGGTCAGGCCGCAGTGACTGGCATTGAGGACTGTGTCGCTGAGCATTGTCAGCGACTGTGCACGGCGACAAGGAAGGACAAGAAGTGGGGCCGAGTGAGCGCACCAAAGAGGGTCTGGAGCTGGTCGATGCCCGCCCAGGCGGCGGGGTCGGCGAGGGCGTTGCCCGTCACGTTGAGCCAGGTGAGCGAGGTCGCGGCATGCTTGGCGAACGAGATGGACTCGAGGGAGCAGTTGGTCAGGTTGAGCTTTGCGACTGGGGCGAGTTGTGCGGGCGAGGGAGGAGTTGCGAGGTGCTGGCCCGAGAGGTCGAGCTGAGTGGGCTGGGCCTTGGTCTTGGTCTTGCTCTTGGGCTGTGCGTTGGGTCTAGGGTGGGGACCACGGCGAGGGTGAGGGTGAGCGGGAGGAGGAGGACGAGATGATGAGGATGAGGGAGGGGCGGGGGGTTGCCGAGGCTTGGTGTAGGGTTTGCGTGGGTGGGTGTCCCTGTCCCGCTGAGTGTGTTTGGGCATGGCCTGCTGCACGTGATTGGCCCGTAGTGTGGATTTGGGATCGAGGGACGAGCGGAGAGCCTAGGGGGACGAGGCGGTGCATGCTCATGCTGCTCCTCCGCCCTCTGTTGCGTCTCTCGCTCAAGCGCTGACTCGTCGCAGCGCCATGTGGTCCACTGCCCGCATCGCCACCCGCGCACTCTTGCGCCCCCACCCTCCCCGCTGCTCCTACTCGTCCCTCCCTTCCTCCTCCTCGTCCTCGCCCTCGTCCTCGTCCCTCTCCGCGCCCGTCGTTCAGCCGAACGCCCCCTCCAGCACCCCGCCAGCACTCCAAAGACCACAGCGCCACAAGGCAAAAAAGTCAAACCGCAGCGGCGACCGCCCCGCTCCCCCCATCCCGCGCTCTCCCCTCGATGCCCCGCTCCTCCCCGTCGGCTTGCACCCGGCACACGCCAGTCCGGGCGACCGCACCAGGGGTCACCGCGGCAACGCAGACGGCCGCGTCATTGCCCTCACCACCGCCCACGCCTACCACACGCCCGAGCTGCTCAAGAACCTCCAGGCCCTCGGACTCCTCGACGGCGCCGTCAACCTCCTCGGCGAAGCCATCCTCCTCCCGCGCTGGTCCCCCTCGGCATTGATCGGCACGCCTACGGGCTCGGGCGCGGGCGCGGGCGAGGTCGGCGAGGTCTACGTCTTCGAGTCGGGCACCGTCGTCCTGTGGGGGCTCTCGATGCACGCCGCAGAGGCGTTCCTGCGCAAGGTCATCCGCGGCGGTGCAGCCAACACGGGTGCCTACATCGAAGAGGGCCGCTACAGCGAGCCCGAGACCGAGGTCCTCGAGTACTGGGTCGGCAAGGGGTGCGTGCCCCCGCTCCTCCTCTCCCTCCTCTTTGCGCCTCTTCCGCTCGCTGACCCTCGCGGCTTCCCCCCCTCCAGCCCGACACGCATGTCCGGAGACGCCATCCTCCTCTCCTCCCCTCCCGCGAACGCCGACCTCCCTGCACCGGGCCAGGCGCCCGCACCTCCGACCAAGGACCTCCTCGAGCGCCTCGCCTTCAGCGCGGGCATGGCGCGCGTGACCAAGCTCGGCGTGTACGAGGAACAGTTTGACGCGTTCGCAGAGGGCGTGGCGGGCATCCCAAAGCTGCTCGAGTCGGTGCGTCGGACTCCTCTCTCTCCCTCTCTCTCTCTCTCTCGCTTCCGGGTGCGGGAGATGCTCATGCGCCGCACCGTGGTCCACGCAGGGCTCCGAGTCGCCGGTCAAGAAGACCGACATCATCAAGCGCGTCGGGACGCTGCACTCGTTCCGCCAGAAGCTCAACCTCGAGGACGAGAACCTCCTCGACGAGCCAGAGTTCTTGTGGGAAGACGCCGACCTGCATGGTGCGCTCGTGTGACCCTGTGCTCTGCGCCCGCTCCATCCGCTGACGCGTCTCATCTCTCCACCAGCCCACTACACGTCCATCTGCAAAGCGCTCGAGTTCGAGAGCCGGCTAACGTGCGCCCGCCCTCCCCTCTTGGACCTGTCCCGCCCCCTCCTGCCCCCAGGCTGACGCTCTGTCCGCACGCACAGGACGCTCAACGACCGGGTCGACTACGCCTTCTCGCTGCAGACGACCCTGATGGAGCTGCTCAATACCAAGACGTCGCACCGCCTCGAGTGGATCATCATCATCGTGCGCCCTGCCCTCTCCCCTTCGTTGTCACCCGTGCTCACTCGCCCCCGCGCACTTGCACAGCTCATCGCGTTCGAGATCTCGCTCGTCCTGTACCGCGAGGGACTGCCCTTCCTCGAGCGGTCGGCCGACTCTGCCCCGCACAAGGAGACCAGGTCGCATCGAGTGACTCCCTCTCTCGTCGACTAGGAACGCCCGCACGCTCCCAATCTGTCCTGTCTGTATGACCTCCGCAACTGCATCACCTCTCCACCTGTCTAGCACCTGTCATCGCATCTCTTGTCCTTACCCGGTACGAGTCGCTGATTGCGCAGAGCATCGAGGGCGCGGGGACGCGAGACGGGCTGACAAGTAATGTGGCAAGCGACCTGTCGAGAGAAGCCTCTCGTGACGAACAAGGCACAGGAGGGAGGAACGGGGCACCGAAGGGGGCACCCCGTCAACGCGCATCGTGACCATTCACAGCCTGCCCCACCTCGTCGAGTCGTCCTCAAACCTCGCCGACGACTCGCGACTCCTCGCCGCCATCGTCGGGCTCGCGCGCCCGAACGCGCCCGTCCCGCCCAAGCCGCCGCTCGCTCCCCCTCGGCCCCCCGCCGCAGGGCTCGACTCCCTCACGCGCCGCTCGATGCGTTCAAACGCGCTCGACCCATCGAGGACCTTGCTGAGCGGACTCTCGCCTGCCCCGCCACCACCACCACCGAGGGGCGACGCCGTCCCGTCGCGCATGCGCGACGACACGTACGACGAGAAGCCGCTCCCGGGCGTGCGGGGGGTCCCGCGGTCGCTGCGGCGTTCCGAGCCGGGCGCACCGAGGCGCAGGTGCTCGTGCTCGTCGCGCTCGCCTGCGCCGCCGCCGGCGGAGCGCAGCGCGCCAGAGTGGGAGCGCCGCTCGGCGCCGCCGCGGCGGAGCGTGTGCCGCGGCGACGACGACGACGAGGGCGAGGTCGAGGTCGGGTCGTTGCCGCCGGAGAGGTCCTGCAGCCGGGACGGGGTCGCGGAAGACGAGGCGCCCGTGACTGGGTGGGGCTTGTAGTCGAGCTGGAGGGCCGCGGCAGAGGTCGCGGTGAGGAGGGGGGAGAGGGCCGAGCGGAGCGAGTCGCTGTGGAGCGTGCGAGACCAGCGGATCAGTCTCTCTTCTCGAGCGCTCGAGAAGGAAGAGGAAGGAGACGCACCGGATGATGTCGCGCTCGGTGCGAGAGCTTGGGGCGACCCAGAGCGAGAGAATGTCCTCGTCCCGGCGGACCGACAGGACGACGCCGTTGACCTTCTCGCCGACGCGATCGTCGTCGCTGCTGCCGATGCGCTCGCTCACGAGCGCATAGACGACCTCCTCCCACACACGGTCGGCGACGCCCTTGCGCAGGCGCACGACCCAGCGCCCGCCGCCCACGTTGGCCGAGTCCTCCCACGCGGGCGCGATCGCCGAGCGGAAGACGTTGTAGTCGCAGATGAGGTTCGAGGGTGCAGGGGCTGACTCGGGCGAGTCGCCTGAGAAGAGCGCGTGCGTCGAGTGGGCCGACGAGGGGAGGGCAGAGGGAGGGACGAGGTGCGCGAGGAACGGGTGCAGCGACTCGATCTGTAGCAGCGGGTCGAGGGTATGTGCGTCAGCCTTTGCTTCGTTTGTTGTAGTGCAGCCGTCCGTGCACTCACGCTCGAGAAGCCGCCGAGCTTGACGACGCCTCCTTCCCAGTCCTCGCGCGACTCCTTCTCCTTCTGCACGGTAACGCCAGCCTTGTCGTCCTTCTTGTTCGTCTTCGTCCCGGCCTGACGCTGCGAGAACCACACGTCCCACGTGTACTTGAGCGGGTGGATCGAGTCGTCGGCCGTGCCGTTGCTGCCGCCGAGCGCGAGCGAGAGGGACGGGCCGCCCTTCTTGCGCTGCGGGGGACCCCACGGGTCGGTGGGCGCTACGGTGCGAGGTGCGACAGTAGGGGATCCGACTGGAGACGCCAGGGAGGACGACCCGCGGGTCTGGTACGCCGGGAAGGACGGCTCGCGGCGACGGGACGACGAAGAGGTGCTCGACAGGGCAGAAGGCATGGTGGACGGGCGGGGCGGGTTGCTGTGCGGTTATGTGGGCTTGGTAGGCGGCTGGCGCGGTCGCTAGGACGGGTAGGCGGTGCAGGGAACTTTTGGCCGGGGGATTGGGCTTGAGGAGCTTGAGGTCGTCGTCGAGGGGGCGGAGTGAGAGCGCGAAAGGGGCGGGGAGAGGTGAACGAGTCGGTGCAGTGATCTATCGAGTCTAACGAGGCACTTCTAAGGTGCTCTTGAGCTGTACAGGCGCAGAGGAAGCGAGGCAGCGGTGGTCGAGAGACGAACTTCTCCCGCTCGCTCGCTCGTGCGCATCCGCTCGCGCGAATGTCGCCGCCCACACGAGTCTTGCCTTTGCACGGCTCCATGTAATCTGGCCTCTGAACGACTATGCCGGCGCATGCCACCGCACCGCTCGACGCCGTAGCCGCGCAAAGTCTAAGGTGTACTGGTGATTTGTCTGCGCAGTCCGCCGGTACGAAGGCAAGTTTGTCTGAGCTACAGTCATTGATAGTGCAAAGTGAGCGAAGGTTGAGCAGAGAGCGCTCGAAAAGGTGAACACGCTTTGCCGACGCCGCCGTGCCGACGGTCGCGACTTCGGACACGAGCCGCTCGGCGTCGCGGTTCCCTCTCTACTATCAACCGCTCGCTCGTAGATTCAGAGCTCCTCGCCAGAAACGCATGGGGCCGGAACCGCCGTCGTCTGCGCATCCGCCCATAGCGACGGCCAACCCCGCCGACCTCCCCCTCACCTCAGCCTCCACAGACTTGACATCAACATCACGCGACTCGTCGACAATCGGCACGCTCGCCAACGCAGACTCGACGCTTGGGCACGACCCAGTCATCGATGATCCTGCGAAGCTGGCAGACAGGCGGGACGTCGCAGGAGGAGGACGAAGAGGAGTGGCGCGCGAGCCCTCGAGCAGCGACGCAAGGTCGCGGGGTGCGGACGATGGGCCAGGAATGCCCTCAGTCAAGCGCGCCGTGACCACGGGGACGCTGGCACCACCGCCGTACACTGTCCACTCGCTGCGCATGCGCTGGTTCATCGTCGCGCTCGTCTCCCTCGCCGGTCTCTTCTCGTGCGCTCTCCTTCTCTCGCAGGTCGTCGAGTTGGACTGATTTGTTCTCGGCCAACAGCCCCTTGTCCGCCAATATCTACTTCCCCGTCATCCCGACCATCTCGCGCGACTTGGGCGTCACCGTCGAGCAAGTCAACATTTCGGTGACCGTGTACATGATCTTACAAGGCGTGTCGCCGTCCTTCTTTGGCGCCATCTGCGACGTCCTTGGTCGACGACCCGTCTACATCAGCACCTTCATCATGTGCGTGTTCTCCCACGTGAAGTCTTCGAGGCTCAGCGTCGCTGACCCTCGCTTGGGCTGCCCTCTGAAGCTACCTCGGAGCTTGCGCCGGTCTCGCCAACACGCACGAGTACTGGCTGCTGCTCCTCCTTCGCTGCATACAAGCCGCCGGGTCTGCCTCCGTCATAGCCATCGGCTCGGGCTCGATAGGCGACATTGCGCCGCCAAAGGACCGCGGCATGTTCATGGCCGTTTTCGGCTTGGGGCCAATGGTTGGTCCCTGCATCGGTCCGGTAGCAGGTGCGTCGCGACGCCTCCGCCTAGGATGCGAGAGGCGGGATTGACGACCCGCTCCGCAGGTGGCCTTCTCGCGGACCGGTTCGGATGGCAGTACGCTCAGCTCGGTTGCCTGCGTCGCATCGGCGGGCTCACTGACGAACTTCATACGTCGCAGGTCCCTCTTCTGGTTCTTGTTTGCCTTCGGGGCCGTCGTCCTCGTCCTGCTCGTCCTCGTACTGCCTGAGACGCTGCGCAGTTTGGTCGGCAACGGCTCGATACCGGCTCGGGGCATCAACCGCTCGCTCGTCTCAATCTGGCAGGATCATCGACGACGCAAGGCACTCGGCGATTTGGCCGAGCCAGATGCGGCGAGTCTCGCGGCGAGGCCGCCCAAGAAGGGTTGGAAAGACGTCCAGCCCTTTGCGCCGCTCAAGATGTTCCGTGAGAAGGACGTCTTCCTCGTGTTGACGTTCAACGCTGTCTGCTACACGTGCGTGTCCCGGTTCGGTGTCTGCGCGAGACAACCAACCTCACCCTCTTTGACGGCCCGCAGCCTGTTCTACTGCGTCACGACGTCGACCGGAACCGTCTTCCAGACGACGTACAACCTCAGCGAGTCGGAGCTGGGCCTCTGCTTCCTCGCAAACGGCGTCGGCTGCTTGCTCGCGACCTTTATCAACGGGCCGCGCCTGACGGCCGACTACAAGCACGTCGCGCGGCAAGTCGAGCAGAAGCGCCTCGCCGAAGGGGTCAGCCTCGAAGAGCAGGAGAAGCAGCGCAAGCGGGACCAGAACGACCTGTCTACTTTTCCCATTGAACACGCGCGGCTACGGTCAATGCGTGCGTCTCCTCCTGTCGACTATCGCCTAACCTGCAGGAGCTTGTGGTTGACGGAGCGGCGAGCGCCACAGCCTACTTTTTCATTGGCCTTGTCTCGTCGACGATCGTGTACGGCTGGGTCGTCGAGAAGGGCGTGCACCTGTCGGTCCCGCTCATCATGCAGTTCATCGGTGCGCCGCAGCCGCAGCTCCCTCTCTCTCTCTCTCGCTTTCTCAAGGCGCACTTTGCTGATCCGCTGACAACAAATGACAGTTGGTTTGACCGTGACTTCGCTATTCAACTCCGTCAACACGCTCCTCGTCGACCTCTACCCAGGCCAGTCTGCCTCGGCGACAGCAGCCGTGCGTTGAGCTCCTGCTCGACTCTTGCGAGTTCACCTCGAGACGTATACTGACCCCTGCCGATGACAGAACAACCTGTACCGCTGTCTGTGCGGTGCGGCGGGAACCGGATTCATCGAGCCGCTCTTGAACAGCATCGGCGCAGGTCCGTCCTCCCCTCACTGGCCACAGCACCCTCTCACTCGCACGTAACTGACGGGTTCACGACACATAGGGTGGGGTTTCACCATGCTGAGCATCATCAACATGCTCTTTGTCCCGCTCATCGTCCTCGAGTGGCGCTATGGCATGCGGTGGCGCGCGGAGCGACGTGCGCGGCTCGCGCGCAAGAAGGAGAAGGAGGAAGAGCACGCGAGGGTGAAGGGGAGGGCACTAGAGAGCAAGCATGAGGGGGCAAAGGGCGCAAGCTCGGATTAGGCCTGTGCCGGTGAGCTAGACTCTGCGCGGGACTAGACGTTTATTCCTTGTTGTAACCACGCTCGCACTTGGCATTTGCAGACTTCTGTATGAGCAGCGAGCACCTTTGGTGCGCGCTTGACAGAGACTCTGGCGCAACGCACGGTTCCCTCTCGAGCTGGCAAAGCTGTATGTATTGCTAACATGGATCTCCGTCGTCAAGCAGCGCGCCCGGTTAGCTCAGTCGGCAGAGCACCAGACTCTTAATCTGGTGGTCGTGGGTTCGAGCCCCACATTGGGCGAATGCATCTCTTCTTTTGCCGCAGGCAGTGCCTCTCGGTCTTCTCCTTTTGCTCCTCGACGATGCAAGCGACCCTTCGTGCCCGCCGAACACGTCCCAGGCGCAGCGGAGAGGAGCGGCCGCCCGTGTCGCTTTTGAGCTGGTCAAGCCTTGTCAGCCGTGCGCCGCCGACGAAGGAGAGAGAAGTGGCGATGCGATGATTGCGAATGCATGCTTGTTGGACGCTTCTACGGCGCCTCGTCTAGTCTCTACAGCCTCTGGGTAAGTCTACAACACCGAGCGCTCTGACCCTCCCCTCGCAACCCGCGCTCACACGCTGCCCGAGTTGTCCGCACAGCTCCACGGCCTCCCTCCGCTCTCGGCGTACGAGTCGATGATGCTCTTGATGCTGCCGTAGGTCCCGCCCACGAGGCACAGGGCGGCAAGGAGGAGAATGATGAAGTTGATCACGAGGCCGGCGGTGAAGAATCGAGGGCGGGCGGCAGGGTCGCGGATGCAGTGACGCAGGTCGTAGAGCCACATGCAGGGCTGTGAGCGTGTGGGAGTTCAGTGAGAATGCGACGGTCGCAGCGGGAAGCGGACGCGGCACAGCAAGGCCTGTGTGAAGGACTGGCGCAAGAAGGCGGAGGGAGCTGACCTCGACCCCGATGACCAAGAGTGTGCCGAAGAGTGCACTGGCGAGCCCGATCACTGCAGAGAGAGAATTGCGCGGCAGAGTCAGCGACCGCCGACGGCAGGCCCTGTTCAGCGCCCGTGCGGCCCTTCGTGGCCACACCGAGTCACGCCGACAACCGGACCACGAGGAGCAAGGGTGGAAAATACTCACAGCCGTTGAAGATGGGCACTGCGGACGCGATGACATAGCTGAAGAGAAGACAGCCCGCCACGCAGCCGTACCAGGCGACGTAGTGGGTGCGGGTCTGGTGTGCCAGGTGCCTCGAGTTGCGCAGCGCGCGGACAAACACCCACTTGGCAGGAAGCTGCGGTCGTGTCATGTCAGTGCCGGCACAGTAGCCAGGAGAACGAGAGGAAGCGACGCACGTGGACGAAGAGCATCGCCGAGACCATGAGGCCCGGAAGCGCGAGCCCATACGCGACGCGCTTGATCAGGACGCCAGCCGTGCCGAGCGCAGGGCTCGCGACGTACTCGCCCGCGTAGTAGTACACGACGATCCCGATTGCGAGGTAGAACATGGTGACGCTGACTTGCGAGACGATGATGGCGCGGCGGAAGAGGCGAGGGTCGCGCATCTCGGAGATGACGGGCATCCTGCGGGCGGGCAGAGCGTGTCAGCGAATGTCAGAGAGGGCAAGGCGATGTCGAGCGCTCCCCAGCACGTCTCCCGGCGAGGCGGGTGCGTTGGGTCTGCCCTGGTCGGCAGGGCGACGCATCCGACGCGAAGAGAGCAGGCAGAGGTCGACTCACGCCGCGGGGATGCCTCCGTACGACGCCAGCACGTTCGACACGGCGTTCATGGCATTGGCGAATGTCGGCTTGCCGAACAAGACAATCTTGATGTCAAGCGGGCCCTCCTGCGGCGCCGAGGCGGGCCTGCCTCCCGCGCCGACCGCAATCGTGACGACGAGCACCGAGACGATGATACTCGCGAGGCCGACTTGGGTGATCCACGCGAGCTTGTCGAGCTTGCGCAGGGCGGCGAGCGGGAAGGTGACGGCGACGGCGACGAGCATGAAGTAGGCCGTGCAGGTCGCGTGGAGCGAGATGGCATTGAGCGCGGTCGAGATGCTCAGGAGTCCGAGACCGCCGACCATGGTCGTGACTGCGTGAGCTCATGGGCGAGAGTGTGAGCCCCGCGACTCGAGGTCGGCCTCCCGAGAGGGGACGGACGGTGTGCGCCCGCCGCGACAGAGAAGTCAGGACGCACGCAGGAAGTAGGCCAGCCCAAAAACCTCGTCACCGACCCACCCAAACATCAGGCGGCCGCAGTCCGACAGCGAGTAGACCTCCGGGTGCCTCAGCTTGAAGTTGCCAATTACCCACCCGGACCACGTCGTCAAGACGGCGAGCGTGATGAGGATGATGACGCCAGGGATGATGCCAACCGTCTGGAACACTGACGGGATCGAGCTGCGTAGCAGGGAGGAGGTCAGCGTCCAGGAGCGCGGGGGAGAGGACGACGGCGCGACGCACAGGACGCCGAGGCCGATCTGCGTCTTTGCGAGCAGCACCGTCGCGCCGATCCACCCGAGGCTGTCGTGCAGCAGCAAGAAAAGTCAGCTTCGTCCATCCCCATGTGACAATCACAGCGAAAGCAACGCCGGCCTCACCTCCGAAAGTCGACCGTGTCCTCTCCCGCTCGCTCGCCAAACACGCCGTCGACCGCGTCGTCCGCCGGCGCAGTCTTGTCTGCAGCCTCGACGTCCTTGTTGTTGCCGGTCCCGACGATGGTGGACCGGTCGCGGGACGAGGCGCGCGTTGAGCCCTCTCGCTTGGTCTCGAGCTGGGTGGACGAGCGGCGACTCGGATGAGGCGGTGCGCCCGCAGCTGGCGTCGACGGCGTCGACGGCTCTTCGAGGCCCATGGTCGGTGCAGCTCTTGTCTTTTGTAGCTGGCTGGGAAGGGAGCAGCAGGCGCGGAGGGACGGGCGCGCGGGCGGGCACAAAGTCAACGAAGCGCGGACCCCGCACTCTCGAGTCTCGGGCGCAAGCTCGGCGAGCGCCGCTGAAGAAATGCGCGCGGCAAGTCGCGGAGCCACCCGCGCGTGCTGCGGCACATCGTCACCTGATCCAGCTGGAGCTGGTCAGCTGAGGGCGCATGAGAGAGTGTCTGCAGGAACGCAAGGGCCTCGTTCGCCCGGACCGCGAGCCGGCCCCTTCGCACGTGCACGCGGGTGAGCTCGCCCGCTCGTCGGCGGGGGTGGTTGAGTGCCTGCATCTCCGCGCATCTCCACGGAGGTCTCTCGTTCTGCACGGCGAGGGTTGAAAGGGGGGGCGCTGTACAACGACAAGGAACCGACAAAGGAGAGACTCCCAAACAAAGAACCGCCTCGAGCGCCGATCGACTCGAACTCACATCCACACGACCTTGCCCTCGTCCCACTTGTGCAGCCCGACCTGGCGCTTGTGGTACAGCTTGCGCACCTCGCGGTACTGCTTGACGAAGCTCTCGTCGTCGCCCTGACCCGACAGGAACGCCGCCACGAGCGAGTCCGAGAGGTGCTCCTGCTGCGTCGTCGCGGCGCGGTACCGCGCTTGCTGCGCCTGCTGGGAGAAGCGCTGCGGTCGTTCGGGTAGGAAGTTGCTCGGTCAGGGTCTGCTCTCGCACTGGTTGAGAGAAGGGGGTGACGCACACGGAAGGCGGCTCGCTGGGCTTCGTCGAGGTAGGCCCAGCGGACCTTGAGGTCGTTGGCCTCGTTGAAGAGGCGCGCCGTGTCCTCGCGCAGCCGTTCCAGCTCGGGCTTCATCGCCTCGCTCTTGTCTGCGCGTTGCGTGTCGGAGCCTGCGTCAGTGAGAGTCCAGGCCGCGCAGGAGGGAGAGCCGAGAGGGCGACGAACGCGCGAGGTCGAGGTTGTCGCGCATCTTTTGCTCGACCGCGTCGTGGTAGGCTTTGGCCTGGGGCATCGTGTTGAAGTAGGCGTCAAAGAAGGCCGTGTCCTCGAGGAGGAGCTGCATGTCTTCTCGCCTGTTGCGTGTGAGCGAGGGGGGTGAGCGGAGTGAGGAGGGGAAGGGAGAGGGACGGGGTGCGCACGGGAGGTTGGCCGCTTGAGGGTAGTCCCTTGCGAATGCGTCGTTGATCTGAGGCTCCTGGCGTGCGCCCGACTGAGCGTGCGAGGCGTGGGCCGACATGGACGCGTCAAGTGGGGGGGAGTGGAGGAGGGCTTGACAACGTGCGCGCGGTCGGGACCAAGCGGGGCAGCTCTGGGCGAGTCGAGCGAGCTGATCCGAGCTGTGCAGAGCTCACACGCTCGAGGCAGGTCGAGGTGGAGGAGGTTAGAGCGAGCAGACCGGGTGCATCGCCTCGCTCCGTCATCTCCCCCCCCCTTGCTCTCCTTGTACCACCTCGTGCGAGGTAACAGGCACTGCAGCCAGTGCAGCGGGCCCATGAGCGCATTCGCTGTCCAACTCGACGCCCTCCTGCTCGACCTTCGCTCGCTCCCCTCCCCCTCCCAGTCGCCTCGACAAGCGCCTGTGCAGCACATCCAGCACGCCGCCATCCGCCTCGAACGCGCCTACGCCGAGCTCAAACACGCAGGGACACACGCACCAGCGACCCTCTTTATCCGCTTGCGCAACCGCCTCGACGAACTCGCAGCCGCTCTCGACGACGCTCACTCAGCCTCCGAGTCGCCCTCGTGGGACAAGCTCGCAAAGGACACTCGCCAGGTAGTCACCAGCGTCGACGACCTCCTCGCAACATCAACCTCGACGGCTGCACCGACGCCGACCTCGTCTCATTCACGCACGCCCTCTGCCGACCTCCCTCGGCGACTGCCTGCTCAGCAACCTGCTCCCGCAAACGCATCGCCAGCAGCCGACCTCGACGCGTTCCTCTCGACCGCCGCCGGGAAGCCTCCCCCAACAACGGCGAACGGCGCGTCGCCCCTCGCCGCAGCGCGCGCGCGGGCCCTCTCGGAGCTCCACACCCTCTTCCAGCTGTCGACCTCCCCCTCGTCGGTCCTGCTGCCCGGTCAGTCGCTCCGCAGCATATTCCGCTCGTCCCTGCCTCCTCCCGACGCCGCCGTCGCCGCGCCGAGCGAGCCGACCTCGCTGGAAGACCGCATCTCGTCCCAGCTGCACCGCGCCTACTTCGACTCCTTCGCAGCGACGCTCTCCTCGTCCTCCTCTTCCTCAGCGTCCACCGCCGAGCAGCACGCCGCGTGGACCCGCCTCGCGCAAGACCTCCGCGACGCTGTCCTCCCGCTCGTGCCTTCGCGGCTCAAAACACCCGGCGGGTCCCAACCCCTGCGCGCGCACCTCGAGGCCACGCTGCGCGCCTCTGCGGCATCGGGCGGAGCGACGGCCTTTGACGCGCGGGCGGCGCTCAAAGCCGTGCGGGAGTGCGTCGACGCGCTGGGGAGGCTGTGCGCCCCCGCGCGGGACGACGCCGTGCGTTCGCTCGCGGACGAGATCGACCGTGCGCTGGCTGGTCCCGCCTCCGACTCGAGCAGCGCGCTCGTCGACCTCGTGCGACGCACGCTCAAAGTCGCGCGCGGGATGGAGCGCGACGTGAGGCGCTTCAGGGCCGGGGCGGTCGTGCACCTTGCGAGTGAGGCGGAGCTCAGGGGGGTGGTGAGGGAGGAGGCGGGCGCGCGGGAAAGGGCGCTCGTGGAGGGCTGGTGCGGCGGGGCGGACGGCGTCAGGAGGGAGACGCGCGGGTGGTGTGCCCGGGCCCTGGGGCGCGCTCAGTCGGACAGCGAGGGCGCGGGAGACGCGGGTGCGAGCAAGGAGGACGTCGCCGCTGCGCTCGTCGAGACGCTCTTCTCCGACAAGGCCGTCGCGCTTCCGCCCTTTGCCTCCTCCGACTCCTCTGCACCGCACGACGACGCCAGCTCAGACCCAGCTCCCCCGCCGCCGCCGCCGCCAGGCAACCTCCTCCCCGCGATCCTCCTCGCGCCCTCAGCCACACTGTTCGAACTGCAGAACCGCCTCCAGGCCCTGACGATCCTCGCCTGCCTGCTCATCCTCTCGCCCTCGGCCGACCCCGCGCGTCTGTGGGCCCTCCTCGAAAGCGAGGTCGCGCCGCCGACTGCGCCTCCTCCCGGCGCCAACGGCGAGGAGGCCGCGCCGCGCGATCCAGTCTCTGAGCCGAGCCCAACCCGCATCGCCCACCTTGCCGACGAGCTCCTCCCGCGCGCGGGCCCCTCGCCCCCTCCTGCGAAGGCGGACGCCGACGCTGACGCCGAAGCGCGCCGCCTCCGCGCGGCCGTCGAGCGCGTCCTGCGGTACGAGGACCCCGTGTGGAGGCTCTTGCATGGGCGGCTGAGGGACGCAGTCAAGGGTGCGGTGGTGGGTGCTGTGCGCGGGGACGCCGCACAGGCTTTGACGGAGGGGCTGGAGAGGGAGCAGCCCGCCGTGCCGCCGCAGCTGAGGACGGGGCGCACGCTGCGCGGAAAGCCTGCGGTGGCGGCGAGGGCGACGCGGGGCGCGCGCGACGACGAGGCGCAGCAGGCGGCGGCGAGGCGCAGGGTCGTCGACCTCCCGCCCGTCAAGGGCTTCGACGCGCCTCTGCTGCGGGACGAGCTGCGCCGGACGGTGCAGGACCGGGTGGTGGGCGACGTGTGGGGGTGGGTTGAGGAGGTGTGGGGTGAGGTGCTTGGGTGGCGAGGCGAGGAGCACGGGGCTGGGAGGGAGTGCGCAGCGGAAGCGTGAAGTCGCGCACGTCGCTTGTTCACACCGGGATCTCTGATAAATCGAAAGAAGAGAGAGCCGAGTGATACAGTGCATCTGCGAGAGCGTCTAGGACCCCAAAGGCGGCAACCCGGCCCTACAAACGGGGCACACCGCCCTGACCATCATCCACTGCTCGAGGCACTCGGTGTGCACCACGTGCGCACACGGCGTGATGGCGACCGCGCGCCGGACGTCGCCTGCCTGTCCGGCGGCGAGCTCCGCCTTGGTCGGGTGCACGTGCACGGGCGAGAGGCAGATGGGGCAGTCCTCCTCTGCTGTGCCCTTCCCTCCTCCTCCTCCTCCGCCTCCGGCTTCGAGGTCCGCCGCGAGAGAAGGAGGGAGCACAGAAGGGTGGTAGTCCCACGTGCGCGTCTCCGGGAGGTCGAGCGCGCGGATGAGCCTCGCGGGCAGGAAGAACCGCGCGCCGCCGCGGGGGAGGAAGCGCGACGAGGGCGAGGACGCGGTCCGCGAGAGGCGCGACTGGGCGAGGAGGAGCAGGGCTTGGAGGGTCGAGTAGGCGACGAGGTACCAGATCTTGGCTGCGCGAGGAGAGGACAGGGCGTGAGCCTCGAGGAACACTGCGCCAGCGCAGAGCATCGCCGCAACGCTCGCAAGAGGTGCGCCGAAGGGCACAAACGCAGCGAGGCGGGGACTCACGCGTGGTCTCGACCATCATGCAGTTGCCCTCGTAGGCCCAGAAGTACAGCGGCGGGACGAGCCTCGCCACAGTCGTCCCGAGGACATACTCGTCAGCGAGCGACTGGCGCGCCGTGCCGCGCTGCACGTTGAGCACGATTT
Source organism: Rhodotorula diobovata (assembly GCA_006352295.1). NCBI lineage: Eukaryota > Fungi > Basidiomycota > Microbotryomycetes > Sporidiobolales > Sporidiobolaceae > Rhodotorula > Rhodotorula diobovata. The sequence continues at coordinate 101,962 of SOZI01000053.1, read as the reverse complement.
GCGGGACTGGGGACTCGCATCAAGGAAACATCCGTCAGTGAGGAAGACAAGAGTGGGGGAGGGCCGGGCGACGCACTCCAGTACGAGTAGAGCAGCCACAGGAAGAAGGAGGTCCAGCTGTGCGAAATGAGGACCCCCGCGACCGTGACGACCGAGATGGCGAGCGTTGCTGTGTAGGCAAACGCGTGGTGAGCGAGCGCGAAAGGGCAGAGAGAAACTGAGCGTCGTACCGTAGACGGTGTGCCTCGCGCGCCAGCCAGCGAACACAGCCCCGATGCCCTCTGGCAGGACGCCCCTCCCCGCCTCGACCTCTGTCCACGGCTCGTCGCCCCCAGTCACCGCCGGCGATGTCGGTGTCGGTGCCGGTGCCGGTGCGGGAGCGGGGGCGGGGGCGGGGGTCGCCTCGCGGATGACGGCGATGTAGCGCAGGCCGAAGAGGACGGACGAGAGGAGGGCGAGGAACGAGCCGGCGAGGAAGGGGGGCGAAGCGCGCGAGTCTGTGAGAGCTCGTGCGTCAGTTCAATCAGCAGGACAGCCCTGCGACCCGCGGCGGAGAACAGAGGGGTCTCGCGCGCAACTGACCGGCAATGACCCCAACGAGGAGCGTCACGATAAAGACGTAGAGGTCGACGATGACAATCATGATGAGTCCGACGGGCTGCACGTTGGCGAGTGTGCCCGGCCTCGCCGCCGCGCGCTCGAGCTGCCTCACCAAGAGCGTCAACGCGGCGCCCTGGGCGAGCACGAACGCGACGCCAAAGTGGGCCGCCTCGAGCCACAGCGCCTGGGTCGCGGTGAGTGTCGCCGAGGGGACCGAGAGGACGAGGCCGCAGTTGGGGGAGGAGAGCACGGCCGAGAGGGTCGAGCGAGGTGGGGCGCCGAGCGACGCGCCCGAGGGGCGGAAGAGGGACGTGTAGAGCTCGGCGTAGCGCGCAAAGTCGTACTCGCGCGGGAGGGGCGACAGCGCGCCGTACAGGCTGAAGACGCACGCCGGGGCGCGCTCGGCCGCGGGGTCGAGCTCCCCGTCAGACGGCGGCAGGGCCGCGTCGTCGTCGTCGTCGTAGATGCGCGGCCCGTTCTCGTCGAGGTCGCGCACGTCCTTGTCGACGCGGCGGCGGTACTCTTTGAGCATGGCGTGCCCGGCGGCGCGGGCGGTCTGGTTGGCGTGCGGCGAGCGCGACATGAGCGGGAGCGAGATGGCGTCGACGATGTGGGCGCGGACGAAGCGCGGCGTGGCATAGCCATAGATGCGGCCGCTCGTGAGGAAGCTGTGGGGTTGAGAGAACCGGGGTCAGAAAAGGACGCGATCGGGTAGAGGGCACGGCGAAACGCACTGCACCGCCTCGACGTCCAAGTCCGTCTCCTTCGCCTCGCTGCCGCCCTCCCCAGGCGCACTGAGCGACAACGGGCCCCAGAGGTACGTCACGGGCCCCTCGCGCTCCCACTCCTCCCACGCCTCGGGGTGCGCCCGCAAGCGCAGCAGCGCCGCCTCGTCGAGCTGCGCCGGGTCGAGCGGGAGGGGCTCGATGGGCCCGACGGCCGAGGTCTTGACCTCGCGGAGGTTGAAGGAGGTGAGGCGCTGTGACTGCGACTGAGGGTGCGCGGAAGAGGGGAGCCAGGGGAAGGTGCCGCGTGTCAGGGTGCGGTTGTGCACGTCGATGACGGTGGTGAAGTTAGATGGCGCCGTCGCGTTCGTCGCTGGCGGTGCCGCTCCCTGCCGTCGCGTGAGTGACGCCGCTGCACCAGGCTCGGTCGGCTTCCCCGACGCAGTTCCTGTCTCGTTTCCGCGCTCGACGTCGGCCACCTCGACAAGCCTTTGCGTCGTCCACGTCTCGTTCAACCCGAGCTCCCCCCAGCTGTACTCGCTCGTGTGCCACGTGCCCTTTGCAAACCCGGTCAGGTTCTGCGGGTAGACGCGCGCCTCTTCGCGGCCGGTGCTGTCGCGCGGCGTGGCGTCGGCAAAGAGGCGGGCGACGAGTCCCGGGACGGGCAGGAGCTCGCCGTCGCTGCGGGGCTCGAAGGGCGGGATGCGGTACGCTTCGGAGAGCGTGGGCGGTCGCTGCGCGGGCGAGTCCGAGTCGGTCGAGTTGCCCTCGGTGGAGGACGAGTCGACGGGGAGAGGGGCCGGTGCCGAGCCGTTGGCGATGTCGGGATAGTGCGCCGACGCGAGGTAGTCGCCCGACGAGTTCGAGGTGCCCAACCACCGGGCGATGCCCTCTGCGCGAGCCTCTCTGCGCAACAAGTCGGTGCGGGCGGCGACGAGGCGGTGCTGGTACGAGTCGTCGTCGCGGGCTTGGAAGGCCGGGTTGGCGCCCTGGGGCTGGTTCGAGTTCATCAGGTAGAAGAGGAGGGACAGGAACACCTGCTCGTAGGTCGGGCCGTCAGCACGCACACGCCGAGCGAGGGATGTGGGGGGCAGCGCACAAAGTACGAGATGGAGGGGCGCTGCTGTTGGGGGAAGCGCTGTTGCTGCCCCACGGGTGGAGGCAGGTCCATCGTGAGCGCACTGCACGTGTGCACAGCCCGAGATGGCGAGCGAGACGGTCGACGACTGGGGAGGACGACGGCCCACGAGCACCGGGTTCGCTCATCTCGCTCAACTCGCTCTTGCTCAAATCGAGCTCAGTCAGACTCCTTAGTGCAGATGCTTGACCCTCCGCCACCACCACCGCGACACCCGTCGACCCGCTCGAATCGCCCTCCAACTCCGCCTCGGCCCCATCTCTCGTCCCTTCGATCACCTCCTGCTGGCTCACCTTCTCTCGAGGCAGACTCGCTAAGAGCTGAGCATGCTACTGCGGCTCCATCAGGCCCGGCGACCCCGGTCGTCGAGGTGGACGGCACGTCGACCCCCGACGCATCATCCGCAGTCGACGACTCCGAGGAGGGCCTCGTATCCGCAGCAGCAGCTTCTTTCGCGGGAACGACCGCTCCGATAGCCCCACCTCGACACCCAAAGACGGCCAGCTTCTCGTCCCCGCTCCCCTCGCCGCGCCTCTCCCCGCCGCCGTCACCCCCACCTCTCCGAGGAGGCGGCTCACGAGCGGCCGCACAGTCCGCAGTCGAGCGCAAGCTGCGCGACCTCGAGGACCAAGAGACACTCGACCTCCTCGAGCGCGTCGGCGACCAGCTCACCGACGTGCGCCTCGCGGGCGACTCGAGGGAGGACGTCGTTTACCCGGAGAGGGACCAGTTTCGCTCGGACGACGGCAGGCTCGATGTCCTGGGCTATGCACTCGCCGTGCGTCTCCTTCTTGACGCCCTCATGCCGCAACTATCGACTGACCCGCCCCTCCGCGCAGTACCTCGCGACCGCAGCACTCGACTACACCCCTCCCGGCCTCGTCGCCCCTCCTCCTCCTGCATCTTTTTCCTTCCGCGCTCTCCGCACCGACCTCGAGCGGCTGTACGTACTGTGCCCGCCAACGGTGTGGCAGCGCTTCCTCTTTGGCACGTTGTCGTCCCTGTGGCGGTGGGAGAACCCGCGCCGGACCGCCCTGTGGGCGTCGGCGTACCTCGTCCTCTGGGCCTGGGACCTCCTCCCCGTCCTCCCCTTTGCGTTCCTCCTCCTGCACCTCGTCAAGGCGCACGTCTTTCCCCCCTCGACAGAGGAACTCCTCCAGCGCGCGGCAGACCGCAGGTCCCGCACGAGGGACGCCGCAGAGCTGGGCAAGCAGCTCGGCGCGACGAACCGCTTTGGGCTCCTCGCGGGCGAGGGGGTCCGTGGGCTGTGGAGCGAGGTCAGGGACAGGTTCTCGCGCGAAGAGGACGGGTCGCCCGGGGGTGAGAAGACGCTCGCTGCTGCGCTCGGGTCGGGCGCGGCGCTCGGGGCGGGGGTCGCTGGAGGGGCGGGCACAGAGTCCCTCCGGCGTCGCGCGGGGTCGACGGCGACGCCCTCAGGCGCAGACGCAGACGCCGAGGCGGGCAGCGCGACGCCGTCCACCCCACCCGCCGGCGCCGCGCCCCCCTCCGCCCTCGCGCGCGGCCTCGGCTCGAGCGCCAGCGTCCTCGGCGCGCCCGCCGCGCCCCTCCAGACCCAGCTCTCCGAGCTCCAGCCCGCGCCGGACGCGCGCCCCAATTTCCAAGCCGAGGACCCCGCGTACGACCCTGCGCGCGGAGGGCCCGGCGGGGACGGCGAGTTGAGCTTGTACAGGCTCGTGAGGCACTTGGCGGCGCTGCTCGGGCCGCAGGTGGTCCTCTGGTGTGCAGAGGCGGCCGACGTGCTCGAGATGGTCAAGAAGTGCGTGCCGCTTTCTCTCTCTGAGACGTTGCCACGTCCCTCGTCCGTTGCCCTTGCTCAGGGAGAAACCTGACCCGTCTCGCCTCTCCGAAACAGCGTCCTCGCCCACCCGGACCACCCCGCCTCGCGCAAGGTCGCCCTGCGCTTCGCGCTCGTGTGCGCCGCGCTCATTGCGACACCGGCATGGCTGCTGTACAAGTCGGCGTGGCTGTACCTCGGCATAGAGGTCTTTGTCCTCTGGCGTGTGCGCGAGCTGTACCCTGACTGGCGCCGTGCGACCATCTCGTACTGGTGCGTGTCCAGGCGCTTGAGACCTTTACCATCCTTGCCTGCATCCTTGCTGACACCCTTGCTTGGTCTCACGCTGCGGCACGCGCAGGTGGCTCCTCGTTGGCGCCCCTACCGATGTCGAGTACGCGCTGTACCTCCTCCGGCAGCGCAGCCTCACGCAGCGGCCCCTCCAGGGCGCCAAGACGCTGCGCCGCGCGGCCCGCGCGCCGTCGTCGGGATCAACGACGGCGACAGCCAATGGCACTGTGCTGTCTCAGTCTGCGACGCGCGCTGTGGCGCGAAGGGCGGGGAGGGCGCTGCTGCGACGTGCGAACGGCGGCGCGGGGGAGGAGGTGCTGCTCGCCAGTGGCGAGAGCGAGGCGGTGCTGAGCTGTGCGTCCCTCTCCTCGTCTACTAGGTAGCTTGTGACGGCGCCGTCGGAACCTCACGGCTTACCTCGTCGCACCTCGGCCGGACCCAAAACAACAGCCTTCTTCGCCATGCACGCCTCGGCACCAGGGTTCCTGCGCCTGTCGCGCTCGACCGTGCTCTTCACGCCTTCGCGCAGGCTCAAGCGCCTCGGCAAGCTCGCCTCGCGCTTCACGGGCGGCTCGACCGAGTCGGCAAGCGACGACCCCGACCTGGACCCTGACGACGCGGCGTCGCTCGCGTCCGGGGGGACGGCCTCGACTGCTGCGGCGCGCGCGCAAGGCGAGGTGCAGATTGGGGTGAACGAGATTGCGAGCGTGAGGAAGGAGACGCGGTTGAGGGCGTTTGAGGGCTTGGTGGTGACGACCAAGGAGGGCAAGGTGCGCGGCGCTTTCTCTTCCTCCTTCCCGTGCGGCATCGCAGGGAGATGCTGACGGACCAAGTGCGCACAGGTGTGGCGCTTCGCCAATGTCGCGAGGCGCGACGACGCCTTCAACAAGCTGCTCAGCCTGTCGTCGGCACGCTGGGAGCAGACTTAGACCTCGGTGGAAAGAGGGAATCGCATTCTTACTTGCCCTGTAGCTCAATGCTGTTCATAGGCGGACCCTGTAGCGCTCGCCTCGTGCACACGTCGCAGCTCGGAGGGGCTCGAGAGCCTGCCAGACCGTCCGCCTTTCCCAACCGTTGGCTTCGCCGCTCTCGTTCCCTTGACGCCCCCTTTCACCCCACCGCCGCTAGTGAAAGAGACTGTCAGGTGAGCTACACTGACCAGCTGATCAGGTGCTCTGCCTGGCCGCGAACCGAGGCCTCCGCCGACGCCTCGGACCCGACGGATCCACGGCACGCCGCCTCAGGCTCGCGCCATGCGGGTTCAACTTCGCCTCGCGTCCCCTTTTGGCGTGCCGTCGCGCCCTCAGGCCTCATGCTGCGCTCCTGCTCGCGCTCCTTGCTACCTCTGAGCTCTCTGCATCCGCATCTCTGTCGCCCCGCCATGCCGCACGCTGTCGCTCTCCTCTCGACCTCCTCTCAGCCTCCTCCACCCCCACAGGCTGGCGCGCCGCCGCCGACTACCGTGTCTCCCAAGCAGCGCGCGGCGAGAAACTTGGCCAGGCGACAGGCCGTCGCGAGGGATTTGAGGACGTACGTCTCTTTCCCTCAGTCCGGCTCAAGCCCCCGTCAAGGTGGCCGCGCCAGAGCCTCTGCGTCGTCGAGCAGCTTGGGCCTGGCGAGCTCCGACGGCGGCCTTGGCAAACAAATCTGACCCACGGTCCTGCTACAGTGACACGGTCACGGTGCCTACGCATGAGATGCTCCAGGTCATGCAGGAGGGTTCGCTCGGCGACAGTGTGTACGAGGTGCGTTGTTGCGCTCGCAGGTCGAGCATCTCAAGCTGCGCGACCCAGAGCTGATGGGTCCGCCACACCTGCAGGAGGACGAGGACACGCGCGAGCTCGAGGAGCGCGTCGCGCGCATGGCCGGCAAGGAGGCGGGGCTCTTCTGCGCTTCGGGGACTCTCGTACGCCTCCAGTCTGTCCCCTCTTCGAGCGTCTCGTCCCGCTCACCTAACTCGTTGCCACAGTCCAACCAACTCGCCATCCGGACGCACCTGACGCTCGCAACCCCCGCCAACGTCGTGACTGACTCGCGGGCCCACGTCCACGTCTCCGAGGCGGGCGGCATCTCGTTCCACTCGCAGGCGCCCGTGCACAGCGTCTTCTGCGCCAATGGGCACCACATGACGACAGAAGAGGTGCTCGACCTGTGCGTCGTCGACGAGGACGTGCACTGCTCGATGACGAGGCTTGTCTGCGTTGAGAACACGCTCAGCGGAAGTGCGTGCTCGTCGGGCTGCTCTCTCTCTCGCTCTCCAGGTGGTCCGACTGACACCCCCGTACCCGCCCGCGCACAGTGATCTTCCCACAGCCCGAGCTCGTCCGTCTCCGTTCGGCGCTCGACCTGCACGCGATCCCACTGCACTGCGACGGCGCGCGCCTGTGGGACGTCGCCGCCAAGACCGGCATGCCACTCGACGAGGCGTGCGCCCCCTTCCACTCGGTGTCGCTGTGTCTCTCCAAGGGTCTCGGCGCCCCCATCGGCAGCGTCCTTGTCGGCTCGCGCGCCCTGATCGACAAGGCCAAGTGGTTCCGCAAGCTCTTCGGCGGCGGAGTCCGCCAGTCGGGCTCGCTTGCCCTCGCAGCCTCGCACGCCATCTCGAACCACCTCCCGCTCCTTCCCCGCGTGCACGCCCTCGCGACGCGCCTCGCACACGGCCTCGTCGACCTCGGTGTCGCGCTTGACCTCCCGTGTGCCGTGCTTCCTCCCCTTCTCTCGTCCATCGCTCCTCACGCTCACTGTCGGTTCCGTGTTACCCACACAGCGTCGAGACGGGCATGGTCTGGATCGACCCGACCCCGATCGGAGCCTCGATGCACGAGCTGCAACAGCGCGCTCGGGACGACAAGGGCATCACGCTCGGCGCGCCGAGAGGCCGCATCGTCCTCCACTTCCAGGTCGAGGAGCAGGCAGTCGAGGACCTGCTCGACGTCGTGCGTGCGCTCAAGGACGAGAAGGCGGACGAGGCGCGCGCGTGGGAGGAGCGCGCCGGAGCGGGGCACGTCGAGGAGGTGAGGCGGCGGAGCAGGATGTTCGCCGAGGGGAGGTGGGAGGGCAGGATAGAGGGGCCGCGCAGGAGCTTGCCGGCGTACGGGCGGGGATAGAGCCCTGCCTGGAGCGTAGACCCGGAACGGCAACGACTGCTTTCTCGGCGTCATCAGGCGGCCCTGCGAGAGGAACGGGACGGTTGCACCTCCTCCTCCTCAAGCTCAGGCTCGCGCCTCGGCCAGTCGAGCGGCTAGCACAAGCGGCATTGATGGGCGTGGCCAAGAGAGCAAGGCGAACCCTGCGCTCGCGAGTTTTCTGAGGCAGAGGCGCGGCGCACCGCGTGCCCTGCGCTACCTCTCGACGAGCCGAAGAGGGCTCGGCGCCATACTGAGCCGACTTGCTGACACCATGGCCCAGGCCACGCTCGACAGCAACGACACGGCGCGAGGTCAAGCGGGTCGTATCTTTGCTGCGCCACGGCAAGGGCACGTGGTGGCGCCGGGTTGCGCGAGGCAGTCCTACAGGCGCCTGAGTAGCTCGTAGTGTACGGCGGCGACTCCGCGAGGGAGAGGCCATGAAGACGAGTGAGGGTAAGGACCGAGACCTGATGAGGGTGCGCGAGGGCCCGACCGCGGGGTCGCGGGGGTGGAATGCCCGACACAGGTGCTCTCGCGGACGCGCCGGGCGCTCCCGAGTTTGTCGTTCCCAATGCGCCTGCTTGTGGACAGGGTAGCACGCGGCACGGAGCGCTCGCTCGAGAAGCAGCTCTTCACCCTTCCCTGGCCTCAGGCTTCCGAGCCGCTCTGCTCGCCGCTTTCTGCTCTGCTCGTCGCCACTCACGCTTTGGTCGCTCAAGCAGCTAACTAGTGATCGCTACAAGGCAGCTCTCCAGTCTGCTAACCGGCCTTAGACGAGCTTGACGTCGTGATTTGCCACCTCCCCCCCCCCCTCCATCAAGCGGAGTCCCTTCCGTCGCCCGCGAGCAGGGTGCAGGCCTTTCCTGTCAGGTCGGACGTGGATGGACTCGCAGATCGTCCGTTCTGAGTCATGCGACGACCTGCTTGACGTCAAGAGCGAGTCGCGGACCCTCAGGCGAGCGCACCAGCGAGGAACTCCGGACGCAGCCAGCGCACCGGGACAGGGGTGGCCCGCCACCGCAGGCTGCAGGGGCACTGGAACAGAATGCACGGGTCGGGTTTGTTGGATTGTGGCACTCCCTGGACTAGCTCGGGGCCCTGCCAGCCTCGAGAGAACGAGCACTGTGGCCCACGAGCGACCTTCCCAAACCGCGGCGAGCGCCGCCCTCTCGCGCTCAGGACGCTGCTACGCGTCTCGCCGGCACAGAGACGGTAGGCGGTGAGCGTGTGTCTCTTGTCCTTGGAAGTGCTGCATCAGCAAAACTGGGTTCGAAGGTTGGGGAAAGGCTGGCGCCCGCCGACGCCCGCTTTCCCTATGGCATCTTGGCGGCTGCCAGCATTGCGCCTTCACGCTGTAGTTGCCGAAAGCGTGAAAGCATCTGGGAGGAGGAGGAGACAGGTCAAGTGCGCTGGCCAGATGCTGACGAGACTGGCTTCGGGGAGTGAGTTGAATGTTCTCCTCGGGCGGGTCAACTTGCTCAACCGTTGCTGGTTGCTCACTACCGATTTCGAGCTAGGAACAAACTCAACCGAGATGCTGAGAGTGCTGGCTGCCGCACAAGATGGGCGACGAACGGGCAGGCGCAGAGAGATGGCGCAGCAGAATGTGACGGCGCTGAGTAGCACAAGCTAATGGCTATTGGCGACAACGGTGTCACTGGATTTCGGGCTCCTAGGCATACTTACCTGGTGCTGGCGACTGTCTCACGAATACGGTTGTCCCGGTGGTCTCCTTCGCATTGCACGGCGACTCTCAGGCCTACGGAGGGTGCCTCCTGCGTGCTCCGCACAGCGGGGTACAAGCGCAAACTATTTAGGACCATGCGCGCGGGCTTTCGGGCCTGCGTGCTACAGTTTTTTTGTTGCCGACAACACCGGTCAATCCAGCTTGCTCTCCAGTCGAAAGGCGGACGCGCCGAGTCTAGCCGCATGCGCAAATGCGGCCCCATGAAAAGAGGCCTGAGCGCGACGGATTAGGACTTGCGGTCACGTGCCCCCCAGGGAAGCTCGGGCCAGAGAGGGAAAGCACCGCCTCCTCACTAGGGTTGGCCAAGCACCTCGAGTTCCGCACAGCCAGCCCCTACGCGCTATCAGCTAGCCCCGAGGCATGGCGCACGCCGTAGCAGATCAACAGTTGCTGTACGCCCTGCGCTCGCCAACCACGCCGCTCGAAGACAAGGTGCAACGAGCCGAGTCGGCCCTCGACGCCGAGCCCGCCTCGACGTCGCTCCCGCCGCTCGTGCGCGACTGGGCACTCGACTACCTCGTCAGGGCGACGCGCTCAGACTCGGGCGAGGCGGCACTCCGGAGCAGCAGGCTGTGGTCGCTCCTGGCCCGCGCGACACAGGCGACCTCGTCGACCGCCGCCAACACTCCTCCGCTGCCGATCTTTGTCGCCTTTGTCAGCGTCTACAGCGCCAATGGACCCGACGTGGGTCTCCTGCGCTGCGCGGCGAGCGTCTGGAGGAGGATCGCGGCGGTTGCCATGCGCAAGGCCACGGTTGACCAGGCGCTCGAGGGTTACGAGAAGCTCGTCGCCGCGAGCTTGCAGGTCTTCAGCCGCGAGCGAGCTGCAGTCGACGCGGCAGCGAGCGCAGAGGAGCACGAGTTGTGGCAGGACCTCGGCGCCACCTGGCTCAAGCCGCTGCGGAGCATGGTGCTCGACGCGGGCAAGGGCGGCAAGAAGGTGCGTCTCCAGCGCTCGCCTCACTCAGCGAAACTGTGCTGACGTTCCCGGACTTGCCCAGATTCCCGCCCACACCTTTTCGCTCCTTCCTTACCTGCTCCCCCTCCTCGCCATCCTTCCGTCCACGTCGCCGTTCCGCGCCTCACTCCTCGAGACAGTCCAGCTCGCCATCTTCAACGTCGAGAACTTGAAGCGCGGGCTCGCGCGCGACTCGTACGCCGCCGGCAGCGCCGAGCAATCGGCTGTCTCGACCGCCGACTCCGAGCTCCTCGCCGCCCTGTCCTCCCTCTCTTCCTCGACTGTCGCCTGGTCGTATGCTGCGCTCCCTAGCTTCACCAGCATCTATGTCTCCGCCCTCGTCGCCCACGCCGCCGTCCTCTTCCCCCTCCCGGCAAAGGCAAACTTTCCGACCCCGAGCGCGCAGAAGAGTGCGCTCGAGGTGCTCGGGCTCACCAAGCGCCGCGAGCTGGCCGGCAGGTGGATCAGGCGCGTCATCGAGTACCTCGAGTGGACGCAGGCAGACGTGGTGGTGGACGTCGACGGCGCGAGTGCAGCGGGTGAAGGCGACAAGGCGTCTGCGCTCGCTGGCGTGCTCGAGGAGGTGGAAAAGGCGGACTTGTATCGCGCGGGACAGGCCGAGGAGAGCTGGGCCGGCGTCCTCGCAGACGTCGTCGTGGGCGCGGTGACCCGCCTTGAGCAGCTCTCGCAGGACGCGACTGTCCGTGACGCACTTGTAGGTGTCCTGGCCATCGTCGCTCGCCTCGACCACTCCGCCCTCGAGCCCGTCGTCCCCCGCGTCCTTGCGGTCCTTGCGCGCGCTCCAAGTGCGGACGTCACCTTGTCGTCTCCGACGTCTGCCTTCCTCACCGACCTCGTCACCTTTCACTCGCGCTCCGTCTCCCTCCCGACCTTCCTCTCCCTCCTCTCCGACGCCTCGCCGTCGCAGGCCGCCAACAACATCCTCACGGCGCACGCGTTTGTCGAGCAGCTCGGTCACGCAGTGAGCGGGATGACCGGCGGTGCGACTGCCGTCCGCGCGACATGGGAGAACCTCGTCACTCCCGTTCGCGAGACGCTCGCTCCCGGCGCAATCCCGGCCGCCGCGAGCGAAGAAGTCGCCCCCAGCCCAGCCAAGAAGCGCAAGCTCTCGTCGTCGCCGACTCCGACCTCGGAAGTCGACGCGGCCGCGTCGCGCCTGCGCGTCGCAACTCTGTTCGTGCGGGACGTCCCCGCTCTTGCGCTCTCTTCCCTCGTCGAATTGCTCAAGACCTTCGTCGAGGAGCTGGTCGACTCGCGCCTCAAGGACTTTGCCAAGGCGAGCTGCTCTCCTTCGGCTACCGCCGAGGTCGACGTCGGCACGCCGAGCAAGAAGGACAAGAAGCGGCGTCGCAAGTCGAGTGTCGGTGCTGACCTGAGCGGCGACCTCGACCCGGAGGCGCGCCTTGGCGTCGAACTTCTCGAGTTGCGGTACGCTGTCGTCGAGCGCCTGAGCCGTGAAGGCCTCCTCGAGGGCGACAAATGGTGGGAGATTCGCGCCAAGAGGCGCGAGGGTCTGCGCGAGGTCATCGAGAGCGGCGTCGGCGAATCGGCCGTCGAGGCGGTGCGTCCGTTCGTCCCTCGCTGCGCGGCGAACGATACGTTGACTGTCCTCCCTTCGCAGACCCGCACGCTCCTCCAGCACTTTGAGCTGAGCACTCCCTCCGATGCCACCCGCGCCGAGGCGCAGTCGGTCGTCGCGGCCATCTTGGCCCGCATCGGCACGCCCGCAGCGGATGATAGCTGGACCGGCTTCCTGCGCGGCTTGAAGAAGCGTGAACTCCCGGTCGCGCTGTGGGAGCTCGTCGCGAGGCGCTGGCTGCCCGTGGTCAAGTTCGTCGCGCTGCCGCTCTCCTCACCTGGCCCATGCTGACTGTCCTGCTCCCACAGCGTCTATGCGTCGGACGAGCAGCTCAAGCACCTCGCCACGCTCGTCAGCGGCACGCTCGCCGCAGGTTCGTCCGCGGACTCGACGTCGCTCACGTTTGCAACCACGACTCGCGCGCTGTTGCTGCGCGCCGATTTCTGGGAGCTGGCGCGGCTACAGAGTGCGTAGGCTCAGGCCGTGTCCGTCGCGAACAACGACGCTGACATGACAGTCCTGCAGGTCAACTCCAGGCTGCCCTCGTCAGCCTCGTCACTCTCCCTTCGTTGTCGACGCCTGCCGCTGTTCTCTCGGCGCTTGAGTCGAACGCCGACAAGGTGATCGGTTCGTCCGACCTGCCAACTCTCTCCACCACGTCCCGCCTCTTCTCCGCACTCCTCGCAGCCGTCCCGCTCGAGTACCTCGGCAAGGACTTGCGCTCCCAGCTCGCCGAGCGCGCCCTCGCCCTCGACCTCATGTTGAGCGCGTCCGACGCGCTCGACGACGCTGAGAAGGAGGTGGCACAGAACGAGCTGAGGCGCTTCGTCGCGGCCATGGGCGTGCCGATCGTACGATCTCGCCCCCTCGTTTCCCTCCCCTGTTGCGCTCCTGACGAGTTCCTTGTCTCGCAGACGAACGCGGAAAGTGTCTTTGCGCAGCTCATGGACCGCGCGCTGCCGGGTGCGCGCGCAGCGACCCTCGTCTTGTACCGCACCGCCGTCATCGAGTGCGTCGCAGCCCACGCTCGCTCCGCGTTTCCGGCTTCCGGGCTCACGCTCTCTGTCCCACAGCGTCGCGATCTCGAGTTACAAGACCACGCAGTCGGCCGACGAGCTCGTTGCCGTCGTGCAGTCTTTCGGCGAGAAGCCGCTGCAGGGCCTGGCAAAGCGCGGAAAGAACAGCGACCGCCTCGACGCCAAGCTCACGACCCGCGAGCAGGCGTTCCTCGTGTTCTGCGAGTCGCTCGCACGCGCACTGCCTGACTCGGCTACGTGCGTGCCTTTCGTTGCCCGCTTGTGCGAGTCGCTGGCTGACTTGAGTCCCGCAGTCTTCCGGTCGTGTTTGTCGACCTGCTCAAGTCGGCTGTCAAGAACGCCGGCAAGGCGCTCGACAAGACGCTGTCGTCCGCACTGGCCGCACTGCAGAGTGACACGCACACCGCCTCCAACGCGGCTGACGTCGTCGGGGCGTGCCGCATCCTCTGGCTTGTGCGCGACTGGCTCGCGACGTGCAGCTCGGACGACGCTTTGGGTCCGTGCCGGTGCCCTCCCCTCTCACTCGAGCGATTCAGGACAGCTGACAATCGAGCAAACAGCGTACGCCGACTTCTCGCAAGCCGCGCTCGTGGCAACCCTGTCACACCTTCCCGCTGTCGCCACCAATGCTGCCTCGGTCGACGTGGCTTCGGCGGTCTTGGAGCTGCTTTCCTACCGCGTCGAGCGCCAGCGCCAGACCCCGCAGGACAAGGGCTCGACCGAGCTCTTTGAGACGGTCATCGCGGCGCACCTCGCTGTTCGTTCGGCGCTCGGAACTGACGGTACGCCGTCTCTTCGACCACGCACTGTGGAAAGTCGGCTGACGCATCTTCCCCAAAGCCGAGGAGGCGCTCGACGCCGCTCTCGCTCGCACGGCATCGACCGCGACCCTCGACGAGTACGGCGCCGCGCTCGACAGTCTCGCCGGCCTGCTCGCGGTGACGGGCGCTGCAGTGTCGGTCGCCGATCCGGTCAGCGTCGCACGCCTCGAACACGCGCTGGCTGTCTCGCAGGTCCTCGTGCTCAGCGGTCCTGAAGGTCAGTCTTCAATTTCTCCAGTGCCGGTCGGGTTTTGCCTGACGTCCTCTCTCCCACAGGCTCGAGCCGGGTCGCCAATGCCGCTTTGTCCGAGATCCTCCGCCAGCTCGCGCTCCTCGTCGAGCACATCGATGGGTCGCACCCTCAAGTCGTCAAGGTCTACGGCGTCACGGCCCGATTCCTCGAGACCGTCTGCGGTGAAAGGGTGAGCTCAACCTCCCGTCTCCGTCGTCTCCTTGAAGGGGATTGGGCTGACACACCTCTTTGCATGCCAGCCTCTGCTCCTGTCCCGCTTCAACATCAGCTCGGTCCTGGCCATCTTCTCGCACATCCTGCGCCCGGCGCCGACCTCCGCCATCACCACCTCGTCAGCTAACACCTCGCAGGCAGCGTCGCAGCTGTACCAGACGCTGGTGAGCGCGGTCGGCCACATTGTCCGGCACCGCAAGGACCACGTCGTCCCGCTCTTCCCCCTCCTCGTCTCGACCCTGTCGAGCCTCCTCTCCGTTCTTCGGCGAGCAGGTCTCGGTACTCTCGGAGCGTCGCTCGACGAGGCCGACAGCTCGGCGAGTCTCGGTCAGCGCGCTGAGCGCGAAGCCAAGACAACATTCCCGGCGTGGGTCTGGCACGGCGGCGCCCAGGCAATCGGCAAATCCGAGGCCAAGGCGCTCGGCCGTCTCCTCGGCTCGCTGACGGCCAAGACGACGACCACGACGGCGGGCAAGCGCAAGCACGGCGCAGCAGACGACTCGTCATCGACCAACACGTCCCTCGCCGCGCCGCTGTCCAAGCACGCGCCGTTCCTCCTCCTCAATTACCTGCGCGCGTGCGTCCACCCGACGTGCCCGATCCCGTCGGCGCTGCGCACCGAGCTCCAGGGCGGCTGGTTCGAGGTCATGGACGCCATGGGCAAGTGGGAGCGCGAGGCGCTCATGAAGGGCATGCTGAACGAGGACGAGGAGGCCGAGCGCGGTGTGCTCAAGGGCATGTGGAAGAGCTGGGAGAAGGAGCGGTACCGGGGTTGAAGCGGAAGAGACGCAGATGCAAGCCGACGCACGGTTCTCCGGCAGGGCTTTCCCCCGCGCACGGCCGCATTGCCCCTGCGCTGGCGCCGCTGACCCGTCGTCGATTTGGCTCTTTGCACTCCTCTGACTTGTCAGGCAAGATCCGCTGCCCGGCGCAATGGCGCACTGAGTCGGGCAGCTGCTCGTTGTCGCCGAGGCTCGTCCCGTGGTTTCCTTCGCGGACTCGTACGACGACGTTCGCCATCGCATGAGACGTGCGCGTCGTGTGCGTCGGGCCTTGTTCTGCTCAACGCCGCGCGGCTTAAGTCACAAGAGTCTCGACGCGACCCGCCATCTTGCGCTGCGAGACGCCTTCCCTTCTCGGAGGAACGCCTCGCCTGCGACGCGAGCTTTCCCCACCGTGGGCCCCGAGGTTCATTGACATGTGGGGGCGACCAGGCCCAGCCACGCTTGTCCCGGCTCGGAGGCGAGGCTGAGCGCGACGCCCTCCTCCTCCTTTCCCGTCACCTCGTCGCGCAAGCTCGCTCGCTCGCCTGTCCGCTCCTTTGCTCGCACCTGCGGCGCAGCTCGAGAGCATGGTCGCTTCCCCCAGGCTTGGGGCTTACTCCCTCGTCGCCACGACCCCGACAGAAGCCGAGTCGTCGTCGACCGCCTTTCAGGAGAAGGCTGCCTCTCGTGGGCACTCGCGCAACGGGTCAGCCGCCGGCAAGACTCCGACAGCAGGAGCAGTGCTTCAGGCTCCACCATGGCGGCGGCTCGCGGCGAGGTTGACGGTCGCCCTCTCGGCTCTCGCGGTGGTCGTCTGGCTGGTACGGCCGCTGGCGACACCGACGCAGGAGGTGCAGATCAACGCACGGCACAAGATGGCGCACGAGTTTGAGACGAGCGACGTCCCGAGCGAGTGGCGATGCAACCCGTTCAAGGAGCCGGGCAGGTTGCAGGTCGACCTCAAGACACCCGTGCGTGCTCGCTTTCCCAAGACACTCTCCTAGCGTATGCATAGAGCTGAGCCCGTTGCCCCTCCCTCGATACCAGTCGAAGAACATTTGGCGACCGTACGAGGACGCGTGCCCGCCGTCGCGCCTCATGGTCGGCCTCAACCGGTCCATCGAGGCGTTCCGCAAGAAGCCCGAAGCTCTTCGGCATCGTGGCCCTTCTCGTTCGCACGACACGACACTGCGGCAGTTGCGAGACGATGGCGACGTGCCGTTCTACCCCTGGTTCGAGAATGCGACCATCCTCCTGCTTGGTGCGCCGCTTTTTGCTCTCCTCGAGCTGCTGTGACTTCATCTCGCTCACTCGTGCGCGTCTACACAGGCGACTCGATGGAACGGCTGCATCTCGCCGACTTCTGTGACCTCATCGGGGGCAACGCGACCAACATCGACCCCGAGCACCCCGCCTCGCCTCCGACTTACCGCAAGCCGATGCCGACCATCCTCGGCGACGACGGCAAGGAGACTGAGGCATCGATCTGGGCCAAGTCAGAGCGGAGGCGGATCGAGGACATGTGGGAGCAAGACAGGAAGAACAGCTGGTTCTTCACCAGGCCCTGGATGTGCGACGTTCCCGAGTACAACGCGACGCTCGTCTCGACGTTCATGTGGGGCATGGAGGACATGGAGGACGTGTTCAAGACGGAGGACTTCTTCCATGGCCCTTGTGCGCCCCGTCCCTCTGCTCCCTTGAGCTTCGTCGGTTGGCGCTGACGGCCTCCTCCTCTGCAGCCACTTGGATCCAGCGCTTCCACCACATCACCCTCCCCATGCTCAAGCGCCTCGCAGAGCACACCGGTCGTCCTCAGCTCCTCCAGCCCACCTTGATCGAGGTCGCGTCGGGCTTCTGGGACCTGCGCGCCATGACAGAGGAGGACTTCATCGCTGCCGGGATCCCTCGACCGTACCCGAAGGACAGCGACCTCGCGTTCGGCGACATTGGTCGTCGGCGAGAGGACCGCTGGACCAAATCTGCGGCGGCGGTCCTCCAGGAGGTCGCCAAGGCGTTCCCAGGGCCAAAGGGCGTCCGCGACGGCCCGCCCATCAGCTGGCGCACGATGCACCACACGAAGCGCAACAGTACGTCTGTGGTCTGTTCCCTCGCGCCTCGGAGAACTGCGACTGACCCGCGATCCCCCGCCTCGCAGACTACACGCCGTACGCTCGAGTCGCTCCTCTCGACGCCCTCGCTCGCAAGACGATGCACGACCTCCGCTTGAGCTCGCTCGCCACGCACCCGACCTTCCTGCACAAGGTACTAGACTCGTCACACAGCGAGCGGTCCTTCCTGGCCGAGGCGCTCGACGAGATCAGAGCGGCCAAGGAGGCGCGGCAGGGTGACGACGAGACCGACTTTGGGTTCGACGAGCGGATCAGGGTGGACGAGATTGGCAAACTGCTCGAAGGGCAGGAGCATCATGTGCGTTGCCTTCTCGCGGTTTGCTCGCCGGCAGTGCGACGCGCGGCTAACCTGCCTTTGCGTGGCGCAGTACCGCGACTTCCTCCATCCAGACGTCCTCCCCGGTTCGTACATCTGGGGCGAGATCATCCTCTACGAGTGCGTCTCTGTCCCGCTTTGAACGAGCAAGCCTCCGTGAGCGCTGACCTCGGTTCGTGCACGCACAGGCTCAAGCGCGCCTTCTACCGCATCGGCCGGTCCAGCTAGACGGCGTCGGCTGCTGTACTATCCCTCTGACCTGCAGCGTGACTTTTGGTCGCCGATATCGGGAAAGGCGAGACCTGGTCGAGGAGGACAGGAGACGTGCCGGGCCTCCTGTGCGAGGCGTCCGTTCGTCCGCACGCGCCCTCCGCGGACTGTCCGCTCGGCGTCGTGCCCGCGCCTCTCCCGTCCGCAAACAGCTCGCTCCTCGCTCTTTCACGTCTCTCTTCTCTCGCGCTCGCGACTCTCTCCCTCTGCGGCGACTCTCTCAGACGCCGTCTCTCTCGCATGCGGGCGGGCTGGCTCGACGGCTCCGACACCGTCGCTCTCGTCTTGTGCTGCCTCGCACCGCCCTTCATCGTCTACCGCAAGCGCGGTTTCGGAGTTGACCTTGTGCTGTAAGTACTCTCTTCCCTCCTCCGGACTCGTGGCGCACGCTGACAAGGGTCCTGCCCTAGCAGCGCGTTCGAGCTGACTCTGCTCGGGTGCGGCGCGCCTTTCGCCGGCGCATCACTCTCGAGCCGGTTCTGACGGACGGTCTGACCTTCCTGGCTGTCATAGGTGGCTCGGCGGCGCCATGATGGCCGTCTACGTCCAGTACGCCGACGCGGAGGTGCCTCGCCCTCCTTCGTCCAGCTCCGACGCGCCTCCCCTGCCCCGCACCTCCTCGCGTACGGCCTCGGGTCGCCTAGCCGTCGACCACAGGTCTCTGTCCCCCGACAAGGAGCGACGTAGGTGGAAGGAGCGGAGGAAGAGGAGTCGACGACGAGCGCTGGAGTCCAGCGCGACCGAACAGGAGGAGGACGGAGCGGACCGGGTATGAGGATCTGTCGCCGACGATTGTAGAAGATGTGTTGTACTAGCCTGGCCCACATTCAGCCTCGCTTCGCCGCGCAAGCAAGTCTCCCACGCCTCGCTCGCCGCAGCTCGCTCCTCCTCGTCTCCATCCGCTCCTGCCGACCATGTCCTCCGAGAAGACTCCGCTCGTCTCTACTGCGCCTCGAGAAGAACCCGTGCTGCCTCACGCGCTCAAGCTGCCCGTCTTTGACAAGCTCCGGGGTGAGTCTTGCCCGTCCGCCCCCACTTCCCGCCGCCGGCCGCTGCAGCCCGTCCAGCCATTGAGCGCAAGCTGACCTCGCGCCAAGCCACCTTGGTGCAGGTAAGCACATTGTCCTCGCCTCTGCGTCCCCGCGGCGGTCGGAGATCCTCCGCACGCTCGGCCTCGCACCTCGCGTCGTCCCCTCGACCTTTCCCGAGACGCTCTCGCACGCCGAGTTCGACGATCCGGCGCAGTATGCCGCCGCGACAGGATGTGCAAAGGTGCGCTGGGGCGCGGCACTGGTTCGAGCGGGGCTCAGGCTGACGCGGTCGTTCCTCTCCGGCAACAGGCCGTCGAGGTGTACGAGCAGCTCGTGCGCGAGTCGCCAGACGACGCGCCCGACATGGTCATCGGTGGTGCGCCCTCCAGCCGTCCGCACCCTCACGCACGCAGCCGCGCCCGCTGAGCCTTACTCCCGCGCAGCCGACACGGTCGTGATCCTCGTCGGGCCCGATCCGCTCATCCTCGAGAAGCCGCTCAACAAGGAGGACCAGCTCAAGATGCTCGAGAGCTACCAGGATGCCGTCGTCGAGGTCGCAACGGGCGTGACGGTCGGTGCGTGCCGTCCAGCTTTCGCCGCGTCTACGGAACCCGCAGCCTGATCCTCCCGCCCCGACTTCCGTGCAGTCCAGCCGCAACTGGCAACGCCGGGCTACTCTACCACGTCGCTCGTCGTCAAGACAAAGGTGCGTGTGCCGCCTGCTGGCCCGTCAAGCAACGAGACTGACAACTCGCGCGCAGGTCATCTTTGCCGACAACTCGCCCAGGCTCCTCAAGGCGTACGTCGAATGCGGCGAGGGTATCGATCGGTGCGCTTACGTCCTCCGCATCACTCACGAGGAGGGCCGCAGCTGACCGCAAAGACTGGGCAGCGCGGGCGGGTTCGCCATCCAGGGCACAGGTGGCCTCCTCATCCGCGAGATCCAGGGCGACTACAACAACTGCGTCGGGTTCCCAGGCCAGGTGAGCTTCCCTTTCTTGAGCTGTGCGGGCGTGTGCTGACGCTCTTGACTGTTTCAGGCATTCGTCGAGTGGCTCTCACAAATGCACGACGAAGGCTCACTGCTCGAGATGTAGCCTCGCGAGTCAGGCGTGCAACAGACACTCTCTTTCCTCTCCACGTCTAGGCGCTCGAATCGGGTCTGTACAAGGGGTGTGAGTGAACGCCCGCTATTGAGACGTTCACTTAGCCTCGGCCTGCTGTCCACACTCGGGGCAGACGCGCAGCTCGGGCTTGGACATCCACTCCTGCTCGGGCGTGGACAGCCACTGGGTCAGTTGAGGGTCAAGTAGAGCGCGAGAAAGACAGCGACGCACGTTGATGAGGGGTTTGAGCTGTGTCCCCAGGTCCGAGCAGTGGAAGGACACCTCGCGGATGACGGTCGGCGACTTGTGCGCCGGGCTCTGGCAGTACCACCGCAGGCGGTCTTGTTCACCTCGTCGCGTGTGTCAGTGCGTGTCCTCCTCCTCAGAACGAACGAGAGGGAGGGCGCACCGACAGCCGAACCGGGTCGCACCCGCTCGACGACGATGCCCACAGTGTCGGCATACCGGCACGGGTTGTGTGGCGTGTTGCCTGTTGCCCTGCCGATCAGCGTTGTCCCTGTGGCTGAGTGAATGAGGAGACGCACCGGGCAGCAAGAACATCTCGCCCTCGCCGATCGTGATTTCGCGAAACTCGCCGCCCTCGACCCGGACGGCCTCGAGTCCCTCGGCGGTCGTGACGCGCTCGGCCCGAGTGGGGTTGTCAACGACTTTGAGCGTCATGTGGCCCTTGTACTGGTAGAACCATTCCTGCAGAGATCCGGGGACGAGGGCAAGGGTGAGCGGACTGTGGGGTGACGGCGACGCGGCAGAGGTCGGCAGGGCACCTCGGTCTCGTTCAGGTGGTAGTCTGTGTGTTGCTCTCGCAGTGAGCTTTAGGAAGGAGAAGGCGAGCGGAGGGGATCGAGCGGCGCACCATTCCGCGAGTTTGGCCCGCCCACCACCATGACGGTGAAGTCGCCTCCGTCGTAGCTGTGTGCTCATGGGGCGTCAGTCTCAGCATCCCTCAGTCGATCCCGAGCTGTCGCAATGGCCCTCGTGCACCTCCAACCATTCCGGCTCATCACCTCGCTTCATCAACATCGACCGTCATCGTCCCCTTGGGTATCTTCCGGCGCGCACCGGCCGCTACTGGCAGAATATGGAGCCGAAGGCGACGCACAGGCAGAAGTTGCCGACCGGGGGCTTGAGGCGGTCTGCGTTCTCTGCGAGCCATTTTGGCAGGTTGATCGGGTTGGCGAGGCTCATCGCAACGGGCGGGGCAGGGTTCGATGGTCCAGATAGCGTTGATGGGTGGGTCGAAAGGTCAGGCAGCTCGGATGGAGGCGAGCGAGGTGAGTGAAGCGGTCACAGCGAGAGCCGACGTCGCGAGGAGGCGGTGCTCGAGTGGAGGGTCCGCGATCTCGCCGTCTCAGACACTCTATGCTTGCACCCAACCAAGCCAGGGCTGTACTGTGCGTCTCCGCACGAGTGGAAATCAAGCGAGACCGAGCGTTCGACGGATCCCGAGCCTTCCCCGCAAGCATCGACTCTCCCCCGGTCTCTCGTCGAACAAGCGCAGGGATCGCGACAGCACTTTACTCGCTGCGCGCCAGTATCGCTGCAGCACGTGGTATTCCATGATGCCGATCTCGGGAGGCCAGGACGTTGGGAAGCCGAGTGCCTCAGGGTCGGCGGGTGAACCTGTGTCTCGATGCGCGGCGACTGTTCCTCGCCATAGCCCTGCCAAGGGGCGCCTCCTGGCTTTTGTTATTTGACGCAGGATTATACGTGTGACTGACGGACAGAGGCGCACAGCGAACGGAGGCAGCCGAGCGTTGACGAGGGGGCGAGCCCGCCAGCAGGATCACGGTGTGCCACGACGACGTGCTCTGTCCGCGCCAGTGCTGCTCATGACGGCGTGACCAATGCGCCAAGAGGGCGAAGCGAGGCGAAATTGCGCAAATGCACCCGAGCGTGAGCTTCGCGAGCACAACAGCAAAGTGGAGGACGGAGAGAGCGGACGCACTCGGCGGGAATTCACGGCCTCGACGCAGCCTCCCTCTCCAGCTCAAACGTCTCGAGCTGCACCCCCAGCAAGCGACACACCTCCTCGAGCACCTCCCACCCCGTCTCCGCCCTCCTCGCGCTGACGAGCGCGAGCCGCCGGAGGGACGCCACGCCCGGCAGGCGGCGCCGCGCTAGGAGGAGTGCCTCGGCCCATGCGAGGGTTACGACGCCCCTCGCCTCCTCGTCCTCCTCCGCGGGCGAGCGGTCCTCGATGGTCTGGACGGAGCCGCACGCGGCGCAGCTCGCGAGGAGGCGATGCGGATTGACGGGGTTCGAGGAGCGGAAGGCAAAGTGCCGCAGCGAGGGAAAGTGCTGCGGGATGCCTTGTGCTACTTCGGCGCGGGAAGACGTAATGGCAAGGCGGGTGACGGGCGTCGCTGCCCACTTGACGGGGGCAAAGTGAGACGGAGGGACGCCGGGCGAGACGTCGAAGGCGAGGCTGCGGAGCGAGTCGGCGTAGATGGAGGCGTGGAGGAGCCAGTAGAGCTGCTCGGACGTGACAGAGGGTGCACCGAACAGTGCGAACGAGGACAGCTTGCACGCCGGCTTGGCGAGGCCTGCGAGCGCGCCGGCGCAGCAGTTCAGATCACGCAGCGCGAGCTCGCAGAGGTTGGGCGTTGCCTGGAGGACCTGCCCAACTGTGTGGAGGTTGAAGCCGCCTCCCGCAAGACTGGTCCGCCCGACGATCGACAGCGAGCGCAGGTGCGGCAGGCGGGATGCGAAGTCGACTTGGCGGCGCCGCAGCGAGTCGAAGGCGGGCTCGAGCAGGCGCAGCTCGACGAGGTCCGTGAGGTGTTGCGCGAGTTGAACGAGGTCTTCTGGCGTGACGGCGTCCTCGGCCGGCGTGCCCTTGGCCTTGCGACCCTTTACCCGCGCCGTCGACGGCACTGACCTCGTCCCTCGCCGGATCGTGAGGCTTCGTGCCTGTCCTGCCAGCTCCTTGTCCTGCCTGCCAAGCTTGAGCAGGAACTGCTTGACGCCGCTCGAGGATGCGAGGAGGGGGCGAGTGTGGAGCGCCCGTCGGACCTGAGTGGGGAGGACGAGGGCGAGGCGGGCGACTTGGGTCGGCGCGACAGCTTGAAGTTCGTCCACTATACGCTGGAGCACCTCATCTGTGAGCACGAGTCCCATCGAGGGCAACACGAGGCGGAAGTTGAGGGACAACTTTGAAGGACGCCGCCTCATCTCCCTCGAGCTCTCCTTCTCCCCGACCACTTCGAAGACACCTGTTCGAGTGGGCACTGCCTCTCGGCATCTCCTAAGCATGCCTCAGAGGCGGCGCTTTGTCGCTAGCTACGCTGCGCTCGCCACGCTACGGGTCCTCGTCGCCTTCACCTCGCAGTCGACCATCCACCCCGACGAGCACTTCCAGAACCCGGAAGTCGCGGCTGCACTCTGGTTCAGCTACTCAAGTGACGGCGATGCACCGTTGAGGACGTGGGAATGGCTGGGCGACTCTCCCTGTCGCAGCGTCGTCCCCGTCTTGGGCTCCACAGGGCGCGCGTTTCAGCTGCTCAGACTCGTGCTCGGATCCTGTAAGCGCATCCGCTCTCCCTACCCTACACGCGCTGATCCCGAAACCTCCAGGTCCAGGTGCCGCCGCCCTCTTCGCTTCGCAGCGCGCCGTCATGCTCCTCCTGTCCTTCTGTACCGGTGCGTGCAGCCTAGCAACTTTCCCAGGCCCAAATCTGCTGACACATCAGCTGCAGAATACGCCCTCTGGCGAGTCTCACGACGGTCAAAGCTCTCCCTCTTGCTCTTTGCCAGCTCGCCCGTCACCTTCACTCTCCTCCTCCGCCCCTTCTCCAACTCTGTCGAAACCCTCCTCCTCGCGGCTGCCTACCTCCAGTTGGGAAAGCTGGGGAACAGGCCGTCAAAGGTTCCCCTCGTTGGCATGGGCGCCGTCCTTGCGGCAGGCATCTTCACCCGGGTCACCTTTGCGATGTTTGCGCTGCCGCTCGTGCTCAGCGTCGTCATCAAACTGGCGCCGCAGACGAGCACCCGGATAAATGACCCGTACGCTCGCGCTCTGCAGGCCTGCTCGTCCCGCACTGACACCCTGCGCATCTGCAGGTCGTCGCTCGTCCGCCTCGTGCTCGCGGGCAGTCCCGCCGTCGCCGGTTTCCTCGCCACCTCCCTCCTGCACGCCGCGATCGATACGGCCTACTTTCACTCGGGCGAGGTATGCCTGTACACCGCCTTGCGCACCCTCGCCGCACCTCGCACACTCATCCTCACGCCACTCAACCTGCTGCGGTACAACCTCTCGCACGACAACCTCGCCGAGCATGGCCTGCACCCGAGGTGGCTCCACGCCGCGGTCAATGCGCCGATGCTCTTTGGTGCGGGATTAGCGATTGTATGGAGTGGTGGGGCGGACTTGCTGCGAGGGAACAAGAGGACGGGGCTCAAGCGGTCAGACAGCGAGGAGATGCTGCGTGCGCTCCTTTCTCCCGTTCAGAAGAGCTCGCGGCGGCTTGATTGACGCTCCACGCCCGCAGTGCACCTCTCGTGCTTCGTCGTCCCCCTCGGTCTCCTCTCCCTCATGCCCCACCAGGAGCCGCGCTTCCTCCTTCCGCTCATCGTCCCGCTCGCCTTGCTCGCCCCCTGTACCTCACTCTTCCCCTCCGGGTCGCGACGAGCCGCAAAGGCGCGCAAGGCCGTCTGGGTGCGTATCGTTCGCGCAGGTCCCCCGGGGTGAGATTGCTCACGCCGCCTGCTTTCCAGGCCTTGTGGCTGGTCCACTCGCTCATTTTCACAGCCCTCTTCGGGTACCTGCACCAAGGTGGCCTCGTGCCCGCTACCCTAGCCCTGAACGAGCACCTGCGCGACTCGACGAGCCGGCTCGGCGCCGCCCGCGTGGTCAACGTCGTCTTCTGGCGGACGTTCATGCCCCCGCGGCACCTGTTGCTTCCTCTCGCGCCAGGTACGCACCCCTTCCGCCTCAGCTGCGCTTCTGACCCACATGACCTGACGCTTCCGCACGCGCAGAGGGCGTCCCCGTCCCCGCTGTCCGCATCACCGACCTCGCCGGCGCACCTGTGTCAACCCTCCGCTCCACGCTCGCCACCCTCGATCACGAAGCTTCTCCCGTCGTGCTTGCTGCGCCGGCGTACGCCGTCGAAGCGCACGGCCTCGCCTGCATGTCCGCCTCTCCCTCTGCCACAGCCTCGACGGCGGTGGACTCGCCCGCGGCGCCTACCCCCCCGAGCGCAGTCAAACGACGCTGCCTCGAGCAGCTCGTGCCAGGGAGGAGGTCCTACGGGATTCATGTCGACATGGACAGGCTTGGGGACCTGGCGGGCGCGCGGTGGGACACGGCGGGAGTTGGGCTGTGGATGGTCGAGTAGCGCGGGCTCTGCATTTTGGTTCTGTTTAGCTTGTTGCCGAGCCAGGTGAGGCAGGATGTGCGTAGCTTTGCCAGCTGACGAAAGCGAGGTCGACCTTCTCAACCCGCTCGCGCTCGCTCGAGCTCTCGAGGGGCCCTCCCCGGCTCACTCATGCATGCTCTGCCCCCGTCTCTGTGACACAGCTCGGAAGCGCGGCAACGTCGAGACACCGGTCTGAGGTGCAGCGTCGTCGCGACGATCCTGTCCTGCAGGTCCTCAGGTTGCCACGCAGATCCTGGTTCACCAGCCTCGCTCGCCTCGTGCTCAGACCTCAAGCGCCAGGTCAGCAAGGGGATCTACAAGCGCATGGGTTTTGGGCCCAGCGCGAG
The DNA here is from genome assembly GCA_006352295.1 of Rhodotorula diobovata. Classification (NCBI taxonomy): domain Eukaryota; kingdom Fungi; phylum Basidiomycota; class Microbotryomycetes; order Sporidiobolales; family Sporidiobolaceae; genus Rhodotorula; species Rhodotorula diobovata. The sequence continues at coordinate 76,316 of SOZI01000053.1, read as the reverse complement.
CGCGTCAGTGGAGCCGGAAGAGTGAGGCGCGCGCCCGGAGGAAAAACTTGGCCGGGCTCCGCGGAGAGACGCTTGTGTGTGGGATGCGCGTCATCGCCGGCCGAGTCGCCTGGGGCAGCCAGCGTGTGTCGGCGGCCTGCTCTTCTTCCCTTCTCTCCTCACTCTGCAAGGCTTCTTTTCACGCGCACCTTTTCTCCTACCACCACTCACCACCCTGTGCGTCTCCTCCTCCTTCCGTCCTACTCTGCCTCGCGCGCGAGCAAGCTCCCACGCTCCTCCCCTCCCCGACCTCGCCTCCCGCGCCCGACCTCTCCAACTGACGCGCGGCCCTTCGCTCGCTCCCCACCGCAGACTCAAAAACCAAAACCATGTCGACCATTGCCAAGACTGAGGCTCACGCCGGTGCCGGTGACCTCGGCGAGAACCCCGCCCCGCCCCAGGCTGAGCGCTACGAGGAGGGCAAGGAGGGCTCGCACAACACGCTCGACTCGAAGGACGGCCGCTCGCTCGCCAACAACGTGCGTCCTCGTCACTGCTCAAGGGGGCATTGAGGGGAAGAGGGCGCTATGTCGTCGACGTTGCGGGCTGAGTCCGCTGACCTCCCTTCCCTCCGTCGACAGATCGCCGCCGCGTCGCGCAAGGACAAGGAGGGCGAGGACGAGTCCAACTCTGCGTACGCGGGTGTCGGCGCCGCCGAGGCCCACGGCAACAACCCGTCGCGCGGTGCACGCATCGACGCCGAGGTACGCTTCCCTCTCTCTTCCTCTCCGTCTCGCTGCACATCTCGCTTCCCGTATTGACGCTGTTCTCTTTGGCATCACAGCTCCAGGCTGAGGAGGAGGAGCTCCTCAAGAAGAAGCAGGCGTAAAAGTGGACGCTCGAACAACCCACCTGTAGCTATGACCGTGACGCCGTAATCCGCAGTGCATACCGCATACTCGCTAGACTCTCGTTCGTGAGCATGCAAGTGTACCGTCGAGAGAGCGTGATTAGCACTGCGAGAGAGCCCTGCAAGGACTGGCGGATGAGGCGCGAGGCGATTGCGATCGACGAGGAGCATCGCCTCCGCTCGCCGCAACTCGCCCAGGGCTCTCTCGCTCCCTTCACCTCGCACCAAGTGCTACAGGATCACTCACCATGTCATCCTCTACTGTCTTTGAGCTCGTGCGTTCATTAGCCGGCCACCGTGACGCGCTTGCTGCACGCCAGGCGCTGCTGCAACAACACTCGCGCTGACCCCCCTCCGCGACCCCGCCGTGCAGGTGTGCGGCGCCCAGAGCTACGACTGGGGCAAGCTCGGCAAGGTAAACTCCAGCCTGCTCAACCAGTGCAGCGTCGCTTTCTGCGCGTCTCGAGCGCGCGCACCCACGAGCTGACCTTGCACCGCTCTCGCCTCGCGCGACCTCGCTCAACGCAGGACGGCTCAAAGGTGTCGCACTTTGCTCAGGGCCTTCCCAACTTCTCGTACGATGCCGAAAAGCCGTATGCCGAAGTGCGCTCACCCTGCTCCTCATGCCGCCGCCGTCGTCCCCGACTCCCTCGCTGACCCTCTGTCGTCGCACCGGCGCGCGCAGCTCTGGATGGGCACCCACCCGTCGTGCCCTTCGACGCTCCTCTCGACTGGCGAGGACCTCAAGAAGTACCTCAAGGCGCACCCGGAGCTCCTCGGCGACAAGGTCGTCAGCAAGTTTGGCGACGACCTCCCCTTCTTGTTCAAGGCGCGCCCTCCACCTCCTCGCCTCTGCGTCGAATGCACGCTGACCTTGCGCCGGACGACATGCGCAGGTCCTTGCGATCCGCAAGGCCTTGTCGATCCAGGCCCACCCGGACAAGAAGCTGGCGCAGAAGCTCCACGAGGAGAAGCCCGACATCTACAAGGGTGCGCATTGCCTCTCCCTGGGCCGCGAAACAAACCAGCTGACCACCATGGACGAATGGAACACAGACCCGAACCACAAGGTACGCTAGCCGGCACCCTGAGTTCCGTCTCGCAGTTGAAAGCTGACCCTCCTCGCGCATCGCAGCCCGAGATGGCCGTCGCACTCACCGACTTCTCCGGCTTCTGCGGCTTCCGTCCCCCGACCCAGATCGCTTTGTTCCTCGACACCGTCCCCGAGTTTGCAGCCGTCGTCGGCTCGTCCGTCGCTGACTCGTTCAAGAGCAAGTTCGCGTCGGGGAGCTCGCCGTCGGAGGACGACAAGAAGGCCGGTCTCAAGGACCTCTTCTCGGCCCTGATGCGCGCAGAGGATGAGCCCGTCAAGGAGCAGGTCGAGAAGCTCGTCAAGCGCGTCGGCGAGGAGGATGGCGCCGGGCTCGAACAGGACGAGCGCGAGCTCGTCAAGACGCTCAACGGCGACTTCCCGGGCGACGTGGGCGTCTTCTGCACGTTTGTGCTCAACATTGTGCGCCTCAAGCCGGGCGAGGCGGTCTTCCTCAAGGCCAACGAGCCCCACGCGTACCTCGACGGCGGTGCGCCTCCTTGCTGCTCGTGTCCTTTGTCTTCACGCACTCCCCGAGCTGATTCGACTGGAACCTCCTGCGCAGACATCATGGAGTGCATGGCCACGTCGGGTGCGCTTGCGTAGCTCGGGCTCCTGCTCTCGGCCTCGACACTGACCTGGACGCGCGCTGTCCTTCCCACAGACAACGTCGTCCGCGCCGGCCTGACGCCCAAGCTCCGCGACGTCCCGACCCTCACCTCGATGCTCACCTACACGTCCTCGCCGCCCTCTGAGCAAATCATGAACCCCGTCGGGTTCCGCTCGACGCAACACACGACGCTCTACGACCCGCCCATCGACGAGTTCTCGGTCCTCCTGACGGACCTCAAGAAGGCGGGCGACAAGGAGACATACGACCCAATCGAGGGCCCGAGCATTCTCATCTTTACGCAGCTCGAGGGCGCCGAGGGCGAGGGCGCGCGGCTGTCGTGGAGCAAGGGCGACGAGGCCATCACGCGCGAGGGCCAGGTGTGGTTCGTCGGTGCGGGCGAGGAGGTGACGGTCGAGGCCAAGGGCGGGCGCGTCGTGGCGTACCGGGCGTTCGTCGAGGCGCAGTAGGCCCCCATGCCCCTCCCTCGAGTTGTGTCTTCTCCCTCTCCGCATAGATCATCTTGGCCTCTCTCCCGCTGCACAAAGGACACTGTTATTCGCTCGCTACTGTCCTGCTCGATCAAAACGTTTGCTGGCACTCGAGCTCCTCTCAAGATCTCAAGCGAGGCAGACGAAAGCGTCCTCGACCCGCCGAGGTCTCCCTCCCACGCGCATGTCGACTTTGCTCGGCGCAGCCACTGACTCGCTCGGGCCCCAGCTCGCCGCGCCTTTGCTCCCTCCGCTGATCACCCAACGCGACCGAGTCGACGTCGAAGCAACAGAGGGCGTCTCCGCTTTGAGCCGGGAGGACGAGGACGAGGAGGGTGAGCTTACGCCCGCGCTGAAGCGGGTGGTCGTCGTAGCTGGCTTGGGAGGTGCGTGTCTCTGTCTGCGCCCTCCCTGTGCAGCGCTGACCTCTTCGCACGCGCAGGACTCCTCTTGTTCGTCTCGCCCCCACATCCGGCCCACCTTGCCCCAATTTCGAACCACGCGAGGCTGACGCGAGCAAGCCTACTCCATACAGCGGATACGACACAGGTGTCTGCTCCGGCGCCCTTCTCCAGATCGGCGACGCGCTCGGCGGCAAGCCCCTCTCGACGTCGCAGGAGACGGGCATCGTGGTCAGCGCGCTGTGGGGCGCGCTTGCGGGCAGTCTCCTCGCGGGAAGAGTCGCAGACTGGGCGGGACGCAAGCCTGTCATCCTCGGCGCGGCCGTGCTCTTTGCCGTCGGCGCGCTGGAGCAGGCCGCCGCTCAGACCTTCAAGGAGGTCGTGCTCGGTGAGCTTCACCGTCTGCCTCCTCGGCTATTGGCCCTCTGAGCTTGACAGGTGGGTGCGTCTGCAGGTCGCGTCATGGTTGGTCTCGGCGTCGGCCTCGCCTCGAGCTGTCTGCCCCTCTACCTTGGCGAAATTTCGCCCTGCGCTTTCCGCGGCCGCATCGTCGGGTCACTCGTCGTACTCATCACGGGCGGTCAAGTCGTCGCGTACTGCGTCACCGCCATCTTCATGCACGTCTCCAAGGGGTGGCGCTGGTCGTTCGGCCTCGGAGCCGTCCCCGCCATCCTGCAGCTCCTCCTCTCCTTCGCCATCCCAGAGTCGCCTCGCTTCCTGATGCGAAGAAACCGCGTCGTCGCCGCTCGTCGCACGATGAAGGTCCTCCAGCCGCGTGCGACCCACGAGGCGATCCAGCGCCGCCTGGACGAGTTCCAGGCCGAGGCGTCCGACCTCCTTCCCGGCGAGCTCACGACGACAGCCTTGCCAAAGGGCGACTGGCGCGAGCGCGTCCGCTCGTTCGCACACGGCTACAGCTGGACGTCGCTGCAGCAGGGCCGCCTCGGCGCTTTGTGGCACGACCGAGCGACCCGGCGCGCTCTCGTCGTCGCCGTCGGGCTCCAATGGTTTCAGCAGGCGACAGGGTTCAACACGCTCATGTACTACTCGGGCCGGATCCTCGAGCAGACGCACTTGTCGCAGCCAGCGGCGTTCGCCATCTTTGTCGCCGTGAGCAACTTTGCGGCGACGCTCGTCGCCCTGAGGCTCATTGACCGCGTGGGGAGGAGGTACCTTCTCCTGAGGACGTTCGTCGGTATGATGGCCGGGATGGCACTCCTCGCGTTCGCGTTCGCCTTAATCCCTCCGCGACCGGACGACGCGAGTGGAAAGGGAGGCGCGAGCCCGTGGGCATTCGTGGCGCTTGCCGCCATGGTCATGTTCTGCTCGTCGTACGCGCTCGGCGTCGGCAACGTTGCGTGGGTCGTCCAAGCAGAGGTGCGCTGCATTCCTGACGCTTGCGGCTACCGCTCACCGGGGCACTGGACCCCCGTGCCCCTTTCCTCGCCTGGCCGACCTTCGCCCCCTCTGCGAGCAGCGTATTGACAAACGAACACCATCGGCAGGTCTTCAACCAGGACTTGCGCGCGATCGGAAATGGGCTCGCGACCGCTGCCAATTGGAGCGGCAACCTCCTCGTCTCGTCGACCTTTCTCTTCATCTCCAAAGGCACGTTGCAGGCCCATGCGCCACTCTTGAGATGCCTCGCAAGCTTTGTTCTGACACATGCTTCCCCGCCTGCCTGGGGACACAGCCTTGACACCCGCCGGCGCCTTTGCGCTGTTTTCCCTCGTCGCCGTCGCGGGCTGGCTCTTCACCTACTTCTTGCTCCCCGGTGCGGGCCATCGTCTCCCCCTCTCCGGCGCGCACTCCTCTGTCCTCACCCTGACACACCCACGCGGGCCGCGCAGAGACCAAGGGCCTCTCGCTCGAGCAGGTCCGGGCCCTCTTCGAGCAGCAGGTCGGGCTCGCGCCTCAGGGTGCGGCCGGCGATGCGCTCCAGCAGGACGCGCGCCAGCAGGGCGGGTACCACGTCGTCGGGGACGAGGAGAGCGAGGCGGACGACGAGGCGAGCGGGCTCATGGCGGCGGCGCGGGAGCGGGCGGAGCGAGAGGAGGACGACGCGGGGGCGGGGCGGGAGGACGGCAGCAAGGGGGGACGACGGCGGGACGTCGACGTCGACAACAAGGAGCAAGGTGTCGTGTGAGTGCAACGGGGCGGACTTGGGGCGGACAGTCAGGCAGCAGTCGCCGTCTCCGAGTCGAGGAGAGATGCGCGTGCAAAGGGCGAGGTCGAGGATCGACAGGAGGCGATGCTGTTGAGTCGCCGGTTGCAAGGCTTCGCGGGCGCAAAGAGCGACTGTGGGCCGTGGCTGCGGCTGACGACAGGCGAGGGATCGACGCCGGCGGCACTTTGGGCGCCTCGGCTTTGCCGGGCGCGCCCCTTGCCTTGCTTCCCCCCTTCCTGGCCCTCTCCCCTCTCCTCTCACCCCCCTTTCCGACCTCACCCAACACACACCACAGTCACCATGAACTTTTCTGCTGCTGCCAAGAGTGCACCCCACGACGGCCCCGAGCCCCAGCCCGACACTAGCCTCCTCACGACTCCCTCGGACGTCGCCCACGACCGCCCCGTCTCGCCGGGAGCCTCGGCAGAAGACCTCGAGACGGAAAAGGCCCACGGTGCGTTCATCGTCCTCTGACTGTGCTTGTCCCGTGACACCTCTCCCGCACGCCCACCACCGCCCTCGAACACCCCCGGACCGCGGTCGCGCGACTTTCGATGACGCGCATCTGCGACTCGCATGCATCCTCGATTGTCCCCCGAGTTCCCGGACGCTGACTGCCGCCTTACTCTCGCTCCGTGCAGTTGTCGACCACGACGACTTTGAAAAGATCAAGCACGCCGTCGACCACGCCGACGAGCACAACACTGCCCAAGAGCACTTTGACGAGGCCCACGCCCACCGCGCCCAGCGCGAGCAGGCCGCCCGCAAGGCGCGCGCCCAGGGCGAGCTCAAGGCCACGACCGACAAGGTCGAGGCGACGGCCGAGTCGGCTGGTCACAAGACGTCGCAGGCCGCGAGCCAGGTCAAGCGCGACGGCGAGCAGCTCGGCCGCGACGTCGAGCAGGGCGCCAAGCAGGCTGCGGGCGCCGCGCAGCACAAGGCGGGCGAGGTCAAGCGCGAGGGCGAGCAGGTCGCCGCGGACGCCAAGCGCGAGATCAAGCGCGAGGGCCAGGCCGTCGCCGACGGGGCGGCAAAGGCGGCCGACGCGGCGCAGAAGAAGGGCGCCGAGCTCGCCGACGACGCGGCCGAGGTCGCGGGCGAGGCCAAGCAGAAGGGCAAGCAGTTCCTCCGTGAGGCGGACCGCAAGGCGTCAGAGGCCAAGGACCGCGTGGCCGAGAAGGCGGGCGAGGCGCGCGAGGCGGCCGGCGAGGCGTACGACGAGGCCAAGGTCCAGGGCCGCAGGTTTGCCAACGAGGCGGAGCGCGAGGGCCGCGAGCTCGGTGGCAAGGCGAAGCGCGAGGCTCAGGAGGCGGTGCGTCGCGCTTTTCCCTCGACCTATTTCTTCCTCGTCCACGTGCACAGGAAGACTGACGCCCCTCTTGATTCGCAGGCCGACAAGGCAAAGAAGGAGGCCAAGAAGCTCGAGAAGGAGGGCCGCGAGTTCGCGCGCGAGTACCCGATTGCCGCGACTGGCATCGTCGGCCTCGGTGCGTCCCCTTCCTCCGCACTCCCGTCGAAGCTGCCCGACTGACCTGCTCGCCCCTCCAATCCATCACAGCCAACCTTCTCGTCATCGCCGTTCCGTCGTACTACGCGTACAAGAACTGGCACCTCCCGCGCTGGGACCGCCGCATCGTGTCGGCCTGGGCCGTCGGCCTCGCCACCATCTTCGGTCTCGAGTCCTCCTTGGGCTACTTTGAGTACCGGCAGGAGCAGCGCAGGCGCTACTAGAGTGCTGCGTGCGCTGCGGCTCCCCAGACACAGAACCCGACCCGACTCCATCCACCCGTAGCAGTTTAGTCGTTCCTCCATCCCCACTGTAATCGCCGTGCTGTAGATCGCCATTCTCCCCTCTTCTCGCCCTCTCAGTCGCCCTCTCAGCCCTCACGAGCGAAAGAGAGCAGGTGCTTGAGGGTATGTGCGAGAGGGACGCCGCGTGCATTGCTCGCCTCCATCTCTCACCCCTCCCACTCCATCCTCCAACCTCGCCGTCCCTGGCATTCAAGCTCCACCTACGTGCCAAACTGGCCCGCCTTGACCCACGCCTGGGGCAAGTCGCGCGCGACGTCGAACCACGTGCGCTCAACCGCGACGAGCTCGCCTTCGCCGACAAAGTCGAACAGGACGAGCGGCTGGTACCGCCTCGTGACGCGGATGTCGAGCGGCTTGGGCGCGCCGTCGCTCGACGCACCGGCAGGCGCAAGGTTGTCGTCGTCTTCGTCGCGGGCGCGCTTGCGGTCGGCCTCGCGCCGCACGGGCTGCGCGTTCTTGCCCCTGCGCTTGCCCTTGTCGACGGCGCCGTTCGCCTGGACCGCACCCACGCCCGCGGCCGTGCCACGTCGCAGCGCCTCGAGGTCGACCTTGGCGACCCAGTTGGCGCCCCAGACGACCGCGACGCTGCTCTCGGCCCCGCCGCTCGCGACCGCCGCGCGGCGACTCGGGTGCACGTGCGCGTCCTGCTCCGCGGCCGCCGCCGACGCGCCGCCGGTGCCGACAGCGTCGGCGCGCCGCGGCTCGAACGTGACGCCGAGGATGGGCTCGCGGATGTCCATGAGCGTGTTGTACTTGCGCGACGAGAGCGCGAGCGCCCAGGGGTGGAAGCGGTGCGACGCGAGGCCGTACAGGAGGAGGGCGTTGGACGGGAGCGCGACGATGAGGGTCGGCTCGAGAGGCGAGGAGGACGAGGCGGGGGTGAAGGCGAGCCAGGTGGGGACGAGAGGCGGGGTGGGGAGCGTCGCGTGCTGCGAGGGGGAGGCGAGCGAGTAGACCTTGACAGTTCGGTCCGATTCGGCGGCGGCGACAAACTGCCCGTCAGACGAGACGGCGAGGCAGACGATGGTCGAGGGGACGCGCTTCGCCGCTGCTGAGGTCGGAGCGGCGTCCTCGTCGTCGCTGTCGTCCGAGTCCGAGTGGTCCGCACCGTTCATCTCGACATCCTCGCCGTTGCTCTTGCCGTTGACAAGCCCGTTCGGCTTGCCCTTGGTCGACACGCCCTCGCCGAAAAGCCCGACCACCTCGAACTCCTCCTCCTTGCCCTGCGACAGCTGGACCACCGCGACGGTCGCGCCGAACGCGGTCGACAGGACGAGGCGCTGCGAGTCCTTCGTAAAGGCGAGGCAGGACGCGCCCGTCCCGAGAGCGGACGAGGGCAGGCTCGCAGACAGCGCGTCTGCAAAGACCTTCTGTCGCCGCGGGACGAGCTCGCCACCGCGCCACGACAGGCGGAAGAGCTTCGTCTCGTACAGGTCGCTCGCCGCAAGCCACTTGCCGTCGGGCGAGACGGCCGAGGCGACGAGGTTCGTCTGGACCTGCGATCAGGCGAGCGGTCTGTCAGCACTTGCGGTAGAGAGTCGAGGGGAGAGACCGCGACAAACCTTGAGCTCGAGCTCCGCAGCCTTCTCGTACCCGGTCGTGCCAACCTCCTCCTCTTCCTCGTCCTCCTCCCCTCCCGCCAGGCCGATCGCAAAGCTCTTGCGCCCCCATTTGGGCTTCTTGAGCGGTGCAGCGTTCGCGCCGACGCCGAGCGAGCTACCCGCGCGCTTCGGGTCCTCGAGACGCCAGATGCCGACGCCACGCTCCCTGCGGCAGACGAGCAGCCGCGGCCGGTCGGCCGTGCCTGATCCGGACGCGACGGAGAACGGCCGTGCGCGCTGCGGGACGTACGACGCGCGGCGGTGGACGGTCGACTCGAACGAGGTGCAGGCGACGTCCGAGATGGGGTTGGGGAGCGGCGCGGTGCGCTTCTTCGATGCGGCGGAGAGGGCAGAGGGGGCCGGAGAGACGGCGGTGAGGATGAGGGACAGGTCAAGTCCAGCCGAGGTCATGACGGGAACAAGCGCCTTCCTTGGTTGCGGTGCGGGAGGAGGCGGCGAAGGGAGCGGGAGGGAGTAGGGAGGCGAGATGATGATGGCGCGCACGTCGTGCGAGTGGAGGCGCCGGCCGGACGCCTGGATCCAGCGGCCGACGGGAACGTCGTGCACACGCGACGAAGCGACCGTGACCTGGCGGAACTCGGTCGTCTTCTGGTCGACGCCCGACGTGAAGAGCGACGTGCCGTCCGAGCCGAGCGCGAGGGCAAGCACGTCGGCCTTGTGCGCCTTGAAGCTCTGCGCCTGCGTGCCGTTCGAGCTGTCCCAAAACTTGACGTTGCCCATCGAGTCGCCGCTGACGACCGTGCCGTTGGCGAGGACCGCAACCGTCCACACGACCGTGTGCTCGCCCTTGAGCCGATCGAGCGTCATGCGGAGGCTACCACGCCAGACGCCCTGCACCGAGCCAGACGTCGGAACGTCAAAGCGGCGAATCGTCGAGTTGGAGCAGCCTGCGACGAGGTAGCTCTCGCTCGGCGTCTTGAGGTGCGCGGGCAGCGACGACTCGTCGTCCGGTGACGCCTCGCGCTCCTTGCCCTTGCTGACGGGCTCGACGGGCGGGCCCCACGCAAGCGACAGTGCGCGGACCTTGCCCGCGCCGCCAATCTCGATCTTGGAAACGAGCTCGAGCTCGCCGTCGAGAACGTTGAGGATGCGAATGGTCGAGTCCTCGCATGCGATGGCGAGGGCGGACGATGCGCGCGTCGCAGCGATCGCAAAGATGGGAGGAAGCGTCGGGAGAGTCGACTGTGAGGGGGAACGAGGAAGGTCAGCGAGAGACGGAGCATCAGGGAAGCGCGTTCGGACGCACCTTGACCATGCCGACAGCCTTGCCACTACCGGGGCAGCCCCACTCCCACTCGACGAGCTCACTGCCAACACCGCCGACGCCAAAGAGGCGCACGCCTTCGCGCTGCAACCTGCGAACCTCCTGCTCGGCGCCCTCCTTGTCGCCCTCGTACAGGTCAAGGTCGGAAGGGGAGAGGGTCGTCTGGTGGGTGAAGACGAGATGCGACAGGAGCGACGTCGGCTTGCGCGAGTTGCGCTGCTGCGGCAACGGGAAAGACGAGGGGAGCGTCTGCGCGAGAGAGGAGGTAGAGGTGAGCACTGGGTCGCGGCAGGGGAGCAAAGGGACAGCCAGCGCACCCGCCACGAGATCCATCCCTGGTGTCCACCCCAGACCATGAGCTCTACGTCGCCGTTTGCCCTGCCGACGGCGAGGACACCCCTCTCGCCGGTGCTCCCTCCGAGTCCGAGCACGCTCGCGTCAAACGAGTCTGGCGTGATGGCGAGGGCCGTGACGCTCGACGGGTTCCAGTCTGGAAAGCGGCACCGGTGCACGGGCAAGCCCTTGCGCCTCGAGCGAGTGCCGTTGAGCTGGCCCGCTGCGCCGGCGGCGGCGAAGGGCGACGGTGCGTCGGCGGCATCTGGGCGGGGCGAGGGCTGGTCGAAGGCCGTGTCGTCGCCTGCGAGGTCCAGGTCCATGCTCATAGTGCGTGCGTGTGCCTCTGCTCGAGCCAACGAGCGGACGGTTGCGAGAAGCGGAGAGCGGAGTCGACTCGCGCGCCGGAAGGGGCCAAGCTCAGTCGACGCCGCGACCCTCGCTCTCTGCTTCCTGCGATGCTTGCTTAGGCACTGCAGGGCTTCAATGGCAATGTGCTCGAGGGTGCGAACTCACCAGCAGCAAAGAGCGATGCTGTCGGATTCTTCTCCTCCGCGACATTCGAGTCTAGACGGGACTCTCGACGACGTCGCGACGACCCGCGCGCGCTCGCAAGTGAAGAGGCCCGAGAGCAGCCTCACCCGTCTTCCAACGTTCCCGGCGTCTACGCCTTTTCATCCGCCTCACGTTCTCCGATGCTCTCGTACCACATGCGCCGGAAGACGCCCTCCTCCCTGGCGAGTAGCGCAGCCGGCGAGTCCAGCTCGACGATCCTGCCGGAGTCCAAAACTAGGATGCGGTCGTACTCGAGCACGGTGCGCCTGCGTAGGACAGGCGGTGAGAGGCTGTTGGTCGTACAGGGCAAGGAGAGGAGACTCACAACCGGTGCGCGATGGTGAGGACGGCCGCATTGCGGAACTCGTCGCTGATGACCTGCTGCAGCTGCGCGTCGAGCGTGTGGTCGAGCGACGCGGATGACTCGTCGAGGATGACGATGCGCGAGTCGCGGAGCAAGCTGCCGCTCGAGAGGAGTGCGGTCAGTCGGGGAGCGCGCGCTCAAGAGGAAAGGGCCGAGAACGCACGCGCGTGCCAACGCAATGAGCTGTCGCTGTCCGGCCGACCAATTGGTCCCACCCGCAGACACGCGCGTGTCGAGCGAGATCTCGCCCGGAGCGGGCGTCCCTGGCGTCACCGCCTCGGCTTGACCTCCTGGACGAGCGCCATCGAGGAGGTGCGAGCGTTTGAGCGCCTCGAGGCATTCGGAGTCGTCGTGTTCGTTGAAGGGGTCGAGATTATCGCGCAGGGTGCCCTCGAACAGCGTCGCCTCTTGCGGGACGAGCGTGATGCGCTGGCGCAGAGTCTCGAGCGAGACCTGGGTGACGTCGAGCTGCGGCAAGAGGACATCAATTTGACCTTGTCACGCCTCAACTTGTGAGATGGAGTCAGCGCACCCCGTCAATGAGAATCGTGCCGCTGTGTGGCTCTACGAAGCGCAGCAGCGAAGTTGCGAGCGTGCTCTGTCAGACAGACTTGACGGTCAGAATGCCGGGCAACGAGGGAATGATCAGCCATGACGCTGCACCTTTCCACTGCCAGTCCGGCCGACGACTGCGTCCATAGGTCAGCGAAGATCGCGCCGAAGAGACGAACAGGAGAAAAGCAACGCACTGCCAACGCGCTCGCCTGCCTTGACCTGGAACGACACACCGTGCAGCACAGGCGGAAGCTCAGGCGCGTACCTGTATTTTCCGCCTTTGTCACCAATGCGCGATAGAACAGACGGCTCAGGGGACGCACCGCATGACGAGATCCCGGACCTCCAGGAGCGGTCCGCCTCCTCCTCCCGCCGACGGCCAGCTCGCAGGGGGCACGAGCCCGCCCTCTGGTTCTTGCGGCACGCACAGGTACTCGCTGATGCGCTCGAGCGAATTCATCGAGAGCACGAGGCGCCCATACGCCGAGCACAATGCGTCGAGTGCCGAGAGGACCATTTGCGTTGACGTGAGAGCGATCCCGGCGAGGCCGGGAGAGATGCGGTAATAGGTCGAGAAAGTGGCGGTGGCGAGGAGGCAAAACGCCGAGAGGAGCTGGGTGCGGAGGGACAGCCACACCTGGTAGCGGGACTGAGACGTCAGTGCTGTGTCTCGAGCGCAAAGATGCGAGTCACGCACGTCAAGCGTTGCACTGAGGTACCAGAAGGCGAGCGTCTCGTCGACGATGCGACAGAGCCGCGCGCGGTACTCCTTCTGCTTGCCGAAAGCCCGGATAGTCGTGATGCCGCGCAGGGCCTCGCCGAAGCCTGCGAGTTCGAGAGCGACAGCGATCGCGCTGTCAGTTGATGTACTGGACGGCGCCACGACACCGCAACTGGCGGGCGTAATGGGCAACATGAGGAGAGGGAGAGGGACGCACTCGAGAAGAGCGGAGAAGCGGTTGTCGCGGCGATGCGGTTCACGTCGCGGTTAACGAGGAGGTAGCTTCGGAAGATAGTCGCATACATGATGGCAAACGCAACGGACGAGACGAGGGCCGCGGGGAGGACTGCCGAAGTGACGACGAGCGCGGCGACCATGGCGGCCACATTCGTCCCGAAATCGGTGAGGATGGTGGCGAGGCCATCGTCGACGATGCCGATGTCGTTCGTGAAGCGGTTCTGGATCGTCCCAACGGGCACCAGGTCGAACCAGCGTAGAGGTGCATGCACGACCCGGACGAGCAACTGGTGAAAGAGGGAGCGCGACGCGAGAACAGAGGCGACCGAGACGAAGATGGCGGTGGCGAGCGTCGTGAGCGTGGTCGCGACCCCGATTAATGCGTAGCCGGTCAGGAAGTACGTCGAGTCGACGGGATTGTCGCTATCGGCAGCTTCGCCCCAGCCTGCGCGCGCGCGGCGTCAGTCACAGGAGCACGACAGCGGCCAGAAAAGCCACGCACGGCGCAGCCAGAACTGTTCGATGAACGACAGGACGGGTCGAGCGATGATGGTCACGAGCGCGAGCGCCCACAGAAGGTAGCTCGAAGACGAGAGGTACCTGTGACAAGCCGAGTCGTTCAGCTTGGTGCCGGCAGGAATTTCATGGAGGAGGACGCACGTGCGGTACATCTTGCCCTTGACCGCTCCGCTTGTCCAGCCCTCGACCGGTGCAGCAGTGGCAGGCGGCTCTGCCCGTTGCGCCTCGTCACACTTCCCGTCCCCAGGCGTGACCGTGTCCTCCTCCAAGCGCTCGAGCTCGTCGTCGACCGCCTCAGTCGCCGTGCTCCGCCTGTCGCTTCTGACCCGCCCTTGCTTCTGTACCCTCCCGTCGGCGAGCACCACTTCCCAGCCGGCGAGCGGCCGCACGAGGTCCGCATGGTGCGTAACGAGCACGCAAGTCCGGCCTCGCAGCAGGGGCGAATCGAACAAGTGCGTCAGAAGGTGTCGTGCCGTGTGAGCATCGACGGCGGCAAAGATGTCGTCGAGGAGGACGTGCTGCGCTTGTGCCGCAGGTCAGCCTCGTGATCGCGAACGGGCCGGATAGACCTGCGGCATGCGCGCACCGAAGTCGGCGCGTAGACTGCTCGTGCGAGCGCAAGCCGCGCTTTCTGACCACCTGTCGCACTTCGAGGTCAGCACGTTCTCGAGAAGGACCGAGCTCACGAGGGAGGCAAGCGCACCGCTGAGCGAGATGCCCCTCTCGCCGACGAATGTCTCCTGCCCGTCCGGGAGGATCTCGAGGTCCCGCTCCAGTGCACATGCGCGGATGACAGCTCGCAGTCGCGCTTCGTCGAGCGGGTAGCCGAATGCGCTGCGAAAACGTTCGCAGGTGCGCGCGCACGATGAGTCCCGGACCTCTAGCGCAGGGGAAGAGGGAGAGCAGGACGCACATGCTGTCGCAGATGGTCAAGCTCTCGAGCCAAGAGTGCTGCGCTGCGTACGATACTGACGGCGGGAGCTCGACCGTCCCAGCGACGACCTCAAGCTCGCCGAGCAGACCAAGGAGGACTGCCGGGGCTGATCGGTCAGTGCATAGCGGCGGAGCTGGCCGGGAAAGGACGCACGGCTGCTCTTGCCCGAGCCTGTTGGTCCCGAGACGACCGTCAGCTCGCCCTCCGGAAAGTCGATGCTCACGTTCTCAAGCACGTTCCTCCCTTCCTCGGCACCCGCGTGCCGCAGCGTCGCTCCCGCCAAGCGCAGCGTCTTCGACGAAGCGCGCTGTTTGAGCGTGGCGTGCGAAGCGATCTCGGGCTCGGCGAAGAAGGCCTCCATGCGCGAGATTGAGACATTGAGCTGGAGGATTCGAATGCCGAAGCCGGGGATCTGGATGAGGGCACCGCGGACGCTGCATTCGTGAGGTGAATCAGTGGGACGGAACGTCACAGGAGAACGCCGACACGCACAGGACAAAGAGCGATGAAGCGGTAAAGGCAACGGCGACCGTGAGCTCCTCGCCTTGGACCTTGACGTACGCCCAGAACGAGACGAGCGGGACGAGGAGCGAGATGATGATCCAGAGCATCGTGTAGGCGTACCGAACGGCAAAGTCTGCGGGGTGAGGATAGCGGGTCAGTCTGCGTCGGGGCCGGCGCGGCATCGGCAGGAGGAGCGCACCGGTGGCGAGCCAGCGCAGCTCGGTGCGGCGCTTTGCCTCGACTCGCTCGATCCACGCGCTTGACCATCCGAAGAGCTTGACGGTGCGGATGTCGCTGATGAGCTCCTGCAGAGCCGTGCGCCGTGTGTCGCCCGCCTGCTGACGACTGCGCGATGTGCGCACGGCGAGCTTGCCGAGGGCGTAGTTGACTGCGGCGCAGTGGCAGTGAGCAGTTGAGGCGCAAGGCCCGGTGGGAGCACGCACGCGGGACGCTGAGAAGCAAGACCGAGAAGCCTGCGAAGGCGCTCCAGCCCATCAAGCTGCGAGTGGGACGCGCCGTCAGTTGGGTAGTGTCTTGGCGAAAACGAACAGGGGCTCACTTGTACAAGAAGCACAGGCCCAGGACGAGCTCGAGTGGCGCGCCATAAAGCAAGTGCGAGTCGCAGCCCTGTCCTCGTTCGAGCGTCAGCCTCTGCGCTCCGCCGGCTCCGAGAGGACAGGCGCACCATGCGCAACACGCGATTGACGTCTTCTGAGATCATCGACAAGACCTTCCCGACCGACGCGCTCGCCTTGTCACCACCCGCCGCCGCGCCCTTCTCCTCCTCCTTGCCCGGGGCCTCCCTCCGCCGTAGCGCCTTCTCGAACAGCGCGACCGTCAGCTCGCTCCGCAGCCGCATGCCGATTCGCCGCGCGTAGTGGAAGTGACGTTGCTGCGCGAGCGTCTTGAGCAGCGCGGCGACGAACGCGAGCGCCGCATACAGGTATGCCCTGTGGGCCGGGGACCACGGGACGGCCGACGGCGCAGCGGCGGTAGGGGCGGCAGGGTCAGGAGTAGCGCATGCGCGCGTTAGGTTCTCGAGGATCTTCTGGATAAAGAAGGGGCGGAGGTAGTCCGAGGTCGAGGCTACGAGCTTGAGCGACGCGTCGATGCCGATGTCGCGGGCCGAGGCGCGCATGAGCTTGCGCGTCAGGGTCTTGCTCCTGCGTGAGCGCAGGGAATGAGCTCCGCAACCGAGGACGACTGAGCCAGACACATGCCACGTACCTGAGTGCCGCGAACCGCCGGGAGAGGACCTCCGCGCGGTTGTTGAGGCAGAGTTCCCAAACGTCGCCGGGTCGAAGTGGCCGTGCCTTGGCTACACGCATGATGCCGCTCATCCAGCTGTACGTGAAGGCGCCGAAGACCGTGTTGGCGTCTTCCGGCGAGCGGGGCCTGATGCCCGCTGGGCGGTTCAAGAGGAGCGGCGCGTTGAGAGGCATGGCAAAGATCGTGGCGATGAGGCTGCCGACGAGGACCAGGTCGACGAAGCGGCAGAGAAGGTCCAAGGAGGGCCGTCCCCTGATGGACTCGGAGTGCGCTCGCAGGACGAGTGCGAGGAGTGTGTCGAGGAGGAAGACGACGCAGAGCGAGAGGAGGGAATGGGCCGCCGTCGCGGAGCGACGCTGAATCTGACTGAGGAAAGCGTATGCCTACATTGGCGAGCATGAGCGTTCCTCCTGAGCGTGAAATCGCAGATTGAGACGCACCCATGCCAGCGCGTGCGCCGCGGGAACCCACAGGTCGGCGTTGAACTCGCCGTCTCGCGCGGGTCGAGTCCAGGCTCCGGCACCGTTGTTGTCGTCTCGTGTCGCGGCGACGATCAAGGCGACGGACCAGCCGAACGCCTCGAGGCAAGGGACCAGAGCGAGGGGGAGGGGCGGCCTGGACACGCTCAGCGCCTCGTGCGCGGCCTCGTTCGACAGTTCCGAGCTGGCTCTTGGCGGAAGTCCGCCTTTGAGGTAGACGTCGTCGTCAGATGCGCATGCGAGGATGTCCTCGTCCTTGACAAAGACGGCGAAGAGGGGTCGCTCCGAGTCGACGGCAGCCTCGCTCGCGTCCTCACTCAGTGTGATGCGCCTGGGCAGGAGACGACGGTGAAGGCGACGCGAACAGTCGATCAGGAGCAGCAAGAGAGCCCAGAGTGCCGGCAATGCGGGCACGAGTCGGACGAGAGGCGGAGTCGACGAGGGACCGACTGCGATCGAGTGGAGCGCGGAATGGCCGGGGGGCCTCGACGCGCTGACCCAATCCATGCACCCAAGCTCCCCGTGAGTTCAGGCGTGGGAACGGGGAGGTGCAGCGTGGTCGTCGAGGGCAACCTTGCGAGTGCTAGCAGCCGGCAAGGGTTGGTTGGCTCCACCTCACCGTCTCGACACCCGACTCCAAGCCAGACTCGGTCGGTTGCCTGTTGTGAGTCAACAACCCTTCACGAACTGCGCGCATCGCCTTCCAGCTCGCGAGGGAACAGCGAGAGGTCGCCCCGGTTCCCCTCGACGAGACCTCTCTCGGAACGGCGAATGCAAGACGAGCTGCTGACGAGCTCTTGCATCTGTTGACAGCTCTACTAGATCACTCCTCAGTTTACCAACCCGTCCACCGCTGTCCCGCCATGCGTGCGTCCCCCCTCCCCTCCCCCTTCTCCGCCCGCGACTTCATCTCCCTCTACCGAGCTGACCCTCTCCCTCTCTGCGTCGCCAATCCGAGCAGCCCTCCTGAGCTACATCGCCGGCTTCTCTGCCCTCGGCTTCGGCGTGCGCTGCTACCAGCTCGCCATCCTCAGGCGCAACATCTTCGACAGTGCGCCCTCCCACTCTCCCTCTGCTCGTCGCACACGTCGCTCCTCGCGCTGACCAGTCCGCTGCGACGACTCAGACCTCGGTGGCCACGCCCTGTCGACGGCCGCGTTCGCCGGCATCGGCTACTACGCGTACCACGCAGAGTGCGTCCGCTCTCCTCCCCCTCCTTGCCCTCCTCGCGACTGACACGCCGGAACGCATCCGCCCTCGCAACAGGCAGTACCAGCAGCAGCTCATCGCTGACAAGAAGGAGCAGCTCCTGCGCATGCGGGAAAAGGACGAGACGCTCCTCTCGAGCGCGTCCGGTCACGTCTCGGCGTCCGCATCGCACCACTGAGGAATGCGGCGGGACGAGAGAGCGGGGGATACGATCGCCGTGTAGAGTGGAATGGGGACTTTTGTGCTTCCGCGTTCTCGCTGTCGCGACCGGGGCAGGGAGGGAGAGCAGCCAGGCGGCCCCACTCGGGGCGTGCGCGGTCATTCATTCAATCAGCCGCGCCTACTTCCGCAGACCCAGGACCCGCGCCAGCCTCCCTCTGTGGTGCTTCTCACCCTTGTCTCTGTTCCTGTCCGCCGGCCCACCCGCACCGAACGAGCCCCCCTCGCTCATGCTCGCCCCGCGATGCTCCTTCCGCAACTTGTGCCCCCTCGCCCTGTCCCTCCCGTCCCTCTCGCGCTCCCTCTCCCGCAAGTCATCCACCACCGCCTCGGCGACGTCAAAGCTCGACCGTCCAGACGAGGTGCTCGTGGCCCACTCGGCGCTCGTGCGCCCCGCCGGCCCCGGGCCCTGCTGGCCCAGGGGAGGCCCGCTCACGCTGCGCTGTC
This sequence comes from Rhodotorula diobovata, assembly GCA_006352295.1. NCBI lineage: Eukaryota > Fungi > Basidiomycota > Microbotryomycetes > Sporidiobolales > Sporidiobolaceae > Rhodotorula > Rhodotorula diobovata. The sequence continues at coordinate 57,625 of SOZI01000053.1, read as the reverse complement.
CTGGTCCCGCAGCGGCGCCCGGAGGGAGCCCCGGCGGGGCGAGGTCCGCCCCCAGGCCGAGGTGGTGCTGTTGATGCGCGGCGGAGAGCGACGGCGCGTGCGCGTGCGACCGCGACTTGCGCACGAGCTTGTGCTTGTTGGTGTGCTGCGCGTGCGCTGGGGGCGGCGGGGACGAGTTTGGCGGCGAGGTCGGCGGCGATTGCGGCGTCACAGGCTGGGGAGGGGAAGAAGGCGGCGGGTAAGGGGGCACGCCGTGCTCGCTCACTGACGGCATGCGCGGTGCCGCGGGGGCAAAGTGCGCCACGACGGGTGCGGCGGCGTACGGGCCCGACTGGGCGCCTTGCGCGTGCGCAGCGGGGGACAGCGTCCCTGGCTGCCGGGCCCAGCCCGCAGACGCATGTGCGGGCGTCGGCGAGGCCGGAGTGGGCGTCGCCGTCTGCGCCGACTCGGGCGTCGCGTGCTCGTCGGCGGCGCTTGAGTAGGCCGAAGACGGCGAGGGCGAAGTCATGCTCGCGCTCGTCCGCCCGGGAGAGTCCGCCGCCGCGCTCGTCGCGACCGAGACGCCCGACGTGCTCGACGCGCGCGACGCCTGGCTTCTGAAGCGGCGAAACATGATCGGCGACAGTCGCGGCGTCGAGGGCCGGCTGCCGTGCGACGCGGGGGAAGGGAGCGGCGAAGGCTGCGGCGAGGTCGTGTTGGGGTAGACAGAGACGGGCGTGCTGGGCTCGCTCGGTGTCCCGGGCGTCATCGGCGGGCGGCGCTGCAGGCCGAACGAGTTGGCGCCCGCCTGCGGAGTCGGCGGAATAGGAGCGCCGAGTTGCGGGAGCCCACTCGACGCCGCGAGCTGTGTGAGCCCGAGCGCAGAGGCGGGGTCAGGCGAGCCGACGAAGCTCGACGCGGCAGAGCGCTCGCCGTCGTCGTCCTCGCCTGGTGACGGCATCGGCGGCAGCGCGATCGAGAGCATCGACTGCGAGCCTGTTCGCTTGGCGCGGAGTGTCTGCGAGTGTGAGCGCGACTTGTTGCGGCGGGCGGCACGGTCCTCTGCCTTTGCCTGCTCGACGCGCTGGCGGATGAGCTGCGGCGTCGCCTCGTCAACGTGGGGTCGACGATCAACTCATGAGAAGGTACAAGGATTTACAGTCTCGAGGTCCTTGAGCACGCCAAAGCTGTAGGCGAACTCGGCGGCCGAGAAGCCCTCTGCGTTGCGCACGTCGGTGTCGCACCCTCGGTCGATGAGCAGCTTGATGATCTGCATACAACATACACTTCAGCACAGAGCCCGTCAAGGTCTGACGAAAGCGCAGAAGAACGCACCGGGACGTGTCCCCAGCTGGCCGCAAAGTGAAGGGGCGAGTTGCCCTCGAGGTCGGGCGCGTCGACGTCGCTCCCGGCGTCGACGAGGAGCTGCGCCGCATCGCGCTCGCCTTTCATGGCGGCGACGTGCAGCGGCGTCATGCCGCGCCCGTTGACCCAGTGCAGGGTGAACGGGTAGCGCGAGAGGTACGTGTCGAGGATGTCTACAAAGCCGTGAGCGGCCGCGACATGGAGGACAGTGTCGCCCAGCACGTCCTGACAGAGGGTTCCCAAGGTCAGCAAAGGCAGGGCACCCGCGGCTCGCTCGAGGAGGAGAGGGAGGGGACATGACGCACCCTCGACACCTCGCCTTCGTCGACTCCCTCGTCGAGGAGCCACTTGACGAGGTCGAGGCGGCCCTTGACCGCGGCCAAGTGGAGGCTCGTCTGCCTGGTCTGCGGGTCCGTGTTGCGATAGCGGACGTGGCCGTCTTGCGGGACGCGGTCGGCGAGGCGGACGAGGTAGTCGAGCGAGGGCGACGAGCGCGAGCAGCTCGAGAGCGCCCGTCGCAAGCGCGTCGAGGGGTCGACGAACGCCAGTGTGTGCGTATGCTTGGCTGGGGTGGGGTGAGGTGGGAAGCTGGGGGGACTTGCGTGGTCTCGTCGGGAAAGGAGGATCCCCGCTGACCCCGGCCAAGTCCGCGGAGTCAGACGTCAGTCTCGCCGTTTCTGCTGCACGTATGGGCGGGCAGCCCGCGTTTCTTCCGTTGCGTCGACTGGACTGTGCTGCTTTATAGCTAGCAGGGCCGTCAGCAGCTGGGTAACCACCTCGTAACCGCGATGAGCTCATTAAAGCGGTGACGCCTGGCCCCCGGCTTTCATCTGTTTTGGGCGGTCGAGGCGCAAGGGCGAGGCGCGCGCGAAGGGCCCTTTGGTCGCCCCGCGGAGCCGGCCACCTCGAGTTTGGGCCTTCGCAACCTCTTCGCTCCTCTTGCCTCTTTGTCGGTGGACTGGTCCAGAGCCGCTGTTCAAGAGCTGCTTGGACTGCCTCATCGCCCGACCCAGGTGCGCTGGGCTTTGCCTCCTGCACGCGGCGCACCTGCCTCCTCATCCGCCCCGATCGCTGCTCATCTAACTGCACTCTCCTTCTGCAGCTCTCGCGCAGCTGCCTCTCGACACCGCCCAGCAGCCACTTTCGACACGTCTCGGCGCCATGCAGTACACGCGCGAGTCCCCCTACCCCGAGCCGGGCTACGTCGCGCCGCCTCCGCCAGCCTCACACCCGCCAGCGATGCAGCAGGCGCCTCAGTACGGTTACGGGGGCGGAAGCGGCTTTGCGGCCCCTCAGGGTCAGCCCCCGTCGCAGTACGGCGGAGGTGGGTACGCGCCGCCTCAACAGCAGCAGCAGTACGGCGGCGGCGGCGGAGGAGGCTATGGCCAGCCGCAGGGTCAAGCCCAGCAGTATTACCAGGAGGCGCAGGCTCCAGCCGGCCAACAGAAGTACAACGCGCCGCCCCCGCAGCAGCAGGTCCCCCAGCCCGGCCTCGAGGGCAAGTTCGAGGACGCAAAGCCCAAGTGGAACGACCTCATCTTTGCCTTGTTGTTCCTCGCACAACTCGGCGCCTTTATTGCGGTCGCCGTCATCTCGCTGCGGGCTCTGCCTGCGTCCGAGGACACCGGCGGGCTCGGCAACTCGAACGGGTCGGCCGTCACGCTCAACGCGTCGATGGCGTGGCTCCTGTCCATCATCTGCGGCGCAGGCCTCCTCTTCTCGGTGCGTCCCTCACTTTGCAAGCTCAGAGCCACCTACCAGCGCTGACGACAAAGCCACAGATCCTCCTCCTAGTCATCGTCCGCGCCTTCACGCGCATCATCCTCGAGCTCACCCTCGCGCTTGCCGTGCTCATGTCGGTTGCCTACGCCGTGTACCTCTGGGTCGAGCGGTACTGGTCGGGTGCGATCGTCTTCACCGTCTTTGCCGTCCTGTCGGTTCTCGCCTACCCGGGCATGCGTCGCCGGATCCCCCTCAGCAAGCAGCTCCTCCTCTTCGTCCTCGCCATCGCAAAGGCGCACCCGTCCGTCTACGTGATTGCCCTCATCGGCAGCGTCCTCGTCACACTCTATTCCATCTTCTGGTCCATCTCAGTGGTAGCCATCTACCAGAAGTGGGACCCGAACGCGGAGGGGTCGGGCACCTCGGGCGGCAACGCTTCGTCGGGCGCGCTCATTGGCCTCATGGTCTTTGCCGTCTTCAACCTCTACGTACGTCCACTGGACTGGTACTCTGGGGTCACTCGCGGGACGCCGCTACCGCGTAAAGCTGCACCGACTGACGCACTCCCCTCGACCATCCCCCCTTTCCGTCCCGTCGCGGCTCCGAACCCTCCCTCCTCGATATTCGCAGTACACGAGCCAGTTCATCACGAACCTCTTCCTCACGACGGAAGCCGGCATCTTCGGCGCCTAGTGCGTCACTTCCTTTCGCCTAGCGCTCGAGTCTGGCAACCTGACTCCTCTTTGTGCAGCTACTATGGCGGCGCCGACGCCAAGCGCATCTCTTGGGGTGCCTTCAGGCGTGCTTCGACCTACTCGTGCGTCGCTAACCCTCCCCATCCTCTTGCTGATCTGCTTCGCTGCCTTTGGACGCTCTGCTGACGCTCTTCTCTCGCGCAGCTTTGGCTCCATCGCCTTCGGCTCGCTCATTGTTGCGCTACTCGGTCCGCATGTCTCGCTTTCTCCTCGTCACCGAATCTTGCACTGACCCCTGGCGCGATCCGCAGACCTGCTCCGCGCCGGGCTCCAGATCCTCCGCTCGTACGAGTCGAGCGAGGGCAACATGATCGGTGCCGCCATCGCGTGCTGCGCCCAGTGCTGCATCGGAATCGTCGCCAACTTGGTCGAGTACTTCAACCGCTACGCATAGTGCGTACTGACCTCCGCGCCGCGTCTCAACGCCGCTGAGCAGCATAGACTGACACGACACCGCGCACCGCAGCATCGAGATTGCTCTGTACGGCAAGCCCTACATCAAGGCGGCCAAGGACACGTGGCGCTTGTTCAAGGACCGCGGCATCACGGCTCTCATCAACGAGTTCGTGCTTCCCTTCTCACCGCTCTCCGCCGACCCTGGCCTAACCGCTTCTCCAACCTGCAGCTGCCTCGTCAACAACATGCGCGCTGCCCTCTCCATGATGCTTGACTGGAGCCACGTGCTGACATTGGTCGCCCACACACAGCTGGACCTTTGGCTCGTACGCCGTCGGCGGCCTGTGCTCGCTCATCTCTTTCGCCTACGTGCGTCTGCCCTCAATCCTCTCGCGTCTTCCCTCCTGCCCTCCTGACCACGCTCCGCTTCCACGCGCAGCTCCAAACGGTTCAGCCGTCGTTCATCGAGGGCAACAGCGGCCTTAAGGCGGTCGTCATGGGCTACGTGCGTCCCTCCGCCTCCCTTTCTCGTCCTCTTGTCGTCTCCCCGCACCCCTGAATGACATCCTCTCCCGCACGCAGTCGTTTATCACTGGCTTCCTCATCTGCCACTCGCTCGGCTACGGCGCCATCTCGTCCGGCGTCAGCACCATCTTTGTCGGCCTCGCGGAGGACCCAGAGGTGCTCGCGATCCGGGACCCGGCCTTGTTCGACCTCATCCGACAGGCCTACCCTCAGGTCGTCACCAGCGTGTGATTCGAGTAGGACGAGCCGCGGGACTATCTAGTAGTCGCCGAAGGGGAGAAATTGGCCGGAGCGCAAGGAGGCCGAGGAGGCCGAGGCGAAGACGCGGAGACCTGCTAGAGATACCCTTCCGAGTACACCAGCACATGCTCACGGAGCTCCTATTAATTCACGTTCCTCAAAGCTGGCTGCGCGCGCGTCGTCAGTGGTGCGCTGACAAGCATAGACGAGGAGAGGGCTTTCCCTCCTTGCCTCAGTCGCGGTCCGGGCGCGAGCTCCCTCTCGTCCTGCGGCGGCCCAGGGTCACACAAAGCTTGTCTATACACGTCATGGAATTCGCACTCGACGCGAGAGCGAGAGCTACTCTAGAGGACAACACGCACGGCACCCGTGAAGCGAAGAAGGAAGCGACCCGTCCCCAGCAAACCTCCCGACCCTTTGCACCCTCTCGACCCTCACTCGCTCATTGCCTCAGGTAGACGGCGATGGCGAGGATGAGCGCAGCGAGTGCCATCAAGAGGCCGACTCCGCCCATGGCGTCGCGACCCGTGCGGTGCGTCGCGAGCTCGCTGCTCGACACGTTCCACTCGCTCGGCGTCTTCTTGCCGAGGTCGTCGATGATCTGGGTCGTCGCCATGCGCGCACCGGCGAGCACGATCGGGACGCCCGTGCCCGGGTGAGCCGACGCGCCGACAAAGTAGGCGTTCTTGACGGTCGGGTGGCGCGTCTTGGGGCGGAAGCTCAGGACGTTGAAGAAGTCGTGCGAGAGTCCGAGGATGCTCCCGCGGTGGAGATTGAACTTCTCGCCCCACGTGATGGGCGTGTTGACCGTCTCGTGCGCGATGAGGTCGCGGAAGTTGGACAGGCCGAGGCGGCCTTCGATCTCGCCCACAACCTTGTTGCGCGTCTCCTCGACAACCTTCTCCCAGTCGGATGAGGTCGGGAGCGCAGACGAGATGTGACCGACGGGGACGAGGACAATGACCGTGTCCTTGTCGGCGGGAGCGGCGCTGTGAGGACCGGCACGTCAGTGACGCTCAGTCGAGCAGGAAAGGTAGCCAAGAGACAACGTACGAGGGGTCGTGACGGCTGGGAACGTTGACGTAGAAGGAGGGCTCGTGCGGGATCTTGTGGTCCCGGAAGATCGAGTCGAACGACCTGCGGGGAGCGCGTCGCGCGCGCGTCAGTCTCGGGTGCACACGGAATTGATTCGAGGCATGGGAGATTCGTCGCACTCGCGGTATTCGTCTGCGAGGAAAATGGTATGCGATCCGAGTTCGGGTATCTTGCTGTGACGAGGGGAGGCGCGGCGGAGTCAGCGGTCACTCCCTCGATCGTCGCAGATATGCAACGTGGGCACGCACCGGTTCATCGCCCAGTAGAACGAGATGGACGAGCACGACACGGGCTTCTCCTCGAGGCGCTTCGAGTAAGCCGTCTCCTGGTACAGGTGCGCCATCGACCACACGAGGTCGGCGTTGACGAGGACAATGTCGGCCGACAAGATCTCGCCACCCTCGAGCTCGACACCCTTGGCCGCACCGTCCTGCACGACAACGCGCTTGACGGTCGAGTTGAACCGGAACTTGGCGCCGTTGCGCTCGGCGATCTTCTGGAGCGCCTTGGGGACGGTGCCGAATCCGCCGAGCGGGTAAAGGATGCCCTCACAGTGCTCGGTGTACTGGAGCAGGTTGTAGGCACCGAGGGCGTCAAAGGGGGACATGCCCTGCGCGAAAGGAGAGACGAGGGTCAGCTCCGCTCTTCTGCGGCTGAGGACGGGCTCTGGCCACAGAAAGGCGCCACAGCAAGGCCCGCCCTCACAAATGAGGCGAGAGAGTACACGAAAGGGGCGTACGAGGTACATGGCCGCAAAGGTGAAGGCGCGGCGCATGCGCTCCGTCTTGAAGTACTTGGTCGCTCGCGTGTACTGGGTCGACGTGACCGACATTAGCAACTCTGCAGCGGCGCGACGAGCAATTAGCGGATGCAGGCGCGACGCACGACAGACACGAAGGGATGAAGCTTGCTGAGGTTGACGATCAAAGAAGGGCGGAGGAGCGACAGGAGCGAGGTGAAGTTGCGGTGCAAGACGTGCACCATCGACAGCTCGTAGTGCGCGTGACCCTCCTTGAGGAAGCCGAGGAAGCTGTCGAAGGGAAGAGCGTCAGCTTGCGGGGGTTGAGGAGGGCAGGAGGAACTGGTCCAGGCAGGACGACCAAGCGCGGCCGCTTCCTCGAGCCCGCCTGTGTCTCCCTCGGATCGGAGCGAAACATCACACTCACCCTTCGAAGCCCTTCTCGCCCTCCCACTTCTCAACCTCCTTCTTCATCTTTGTCAGGTCGCTGCTCATCTCGACGACCTCCTTGTCCGGGAAGACGATGCGGTAGTTGGGCTCGCACTTGACGAGCTTGATGCCCTCGGCGTCGAGGCTGGTGCCGAGGTCGGAGAACGTCTCCTCAAACAGCCTCGGGATGAGGTACAGCGACGGGCCCATGTCGAAGCGGTGCTCCCCACTCGGATCGGTGAACAACGAGCATCGCCCGCCGGCAAAGTCGTTCTTCTCGACCACTGCGCGAGTTAGTCATCCAATGTCAGCATGCGAGTGGCTTGTGCGCTTGAGGACACGCAGACGTGAGCGAGAGATCGGAGCCCGGAGGCGACGCACCCGTAACGTCAAAGCCGGCCTGCGAGAGCCTGGCGGCGGAGCTCGTTCCACCGACGCCAGCACCGACGATGATCACGGAAGGACGAGGACCCATGGCGCTCAAGCTGGGATGCGATGGCAGTCGGAGGAGGAGCGAGGAGGAGGAGGAGGAGGAAGGAGGGGGTGGGGCGAAGGAGCGACGAGGGTCACGTTCGCGCGGCCGCGATCGGCGACCGGGATCGGACGCGGGGTCCGACGAGAGAAGAGCGCTGATTTCACGGACAAGCTCGAACCCCGACGAAGCTCGGCATCGCCCGCCTCGTACGCCTTCGCGCGCAGCAATTGCGAGTACAGTACAATGCGAGGCAGCGGCGTCAGTCCAAGACAAGTAACAGACCAGCGATAAGAGGTTCGAGCGGGCTGTCGCTCGAGGCTGGCTGTGCGCAGGCCACCTTGGACGATGTTGCCGCGCAGGTGTTCAGGTGGTGCTCAGGCAACGACAGAGATGTCGATAGCTCAAGCGCGAGACTCGACTTGTGACGCGAAGAGGACGGCGGGCGGGCGCCGAGATTCGTCGCTCGCAGCATCTGTCGCCAGTCATCCGGCCGCGCCGATGGGTCCTGAGTGCATCTATGCGCCTTACAGAGTCTAGCAGAGCGTCCCACGACCGGCCGATCGCCCCGCGAAGGCGCTTCGACAGTGCAGGAAGCATCGCCTGCGCAATCACGCGCATCTTGTCGCCTCCGCCGTTCGCGCTCGCCCAGCTGTCCCGCCTCTTGTGCGTCGCAGAACCCGCTCCTGCGACGATGCATGCCACTGACAGACTCAACCGCGTTGCACTAGAGTGAGAAGAAGGACCACTCCCGCCCGGTCTCAGAACTCGCCCACACCAGGCCCAAAGTGCATCCCCTTGGCGACGTGCAACCAGGGCTCGGAGCGGGCGTCCATCGTGCCCGAGTTGACCGTGTTCCCCCACCACACGAGCTTGATGCCGTGATAGCTCACGGAAAAGAAAATGACGATGGTCGCGACCGCGGTACCCGTGTCGAGCGCGGCCGAGAGCAGGTAGTTGTACCGCTTCCACCACGCGAACGCGCGGCGGCGAATGAGGTAGTTGAACACAAAGGCGGTGATGAACCACAGCGAGTACTGCGTCGTGTTGGCGGGAGGGATGTTGCCGGCCGAGTTGAAGCTGCGCCGCGGGCGGCGTCTCGTCAGCACGCGCGCCATGGAAAGGGGCGAGTGTGCGCCAGAGGGAAGTGAGACACACAAGATGGGGAGGTTGACGAAGCGCAGCCACGAGTTGGGCCAGCGGCGGTACGCAAGGTAGCCGACGATGACCGCGACGGGGCCGATCCAGAAGAAGTGTAGGAGGGCGCTGTAGGTCTGACCACGCTCGAACATCCGTTGAGGACCGAGAGTCCCCCAGATGACAGACGCGTTGTAGACAACACGGGTGCCGTTGCAGCTGTGGGCAGACAGTCGTTGTCAGCGCGTGCAAACCGGCCAGTCGGGTCCACGAAGGGGATGTCCACGAGTAGACGCGGGAAGCCGGCAGACGCAGGGAGGGAGCGGAAGCGGGGAGGGGGTTGAAGGACGGGGTGAAGTCGCCGCAATAAAACAAGTCGACGGGGGAGAGAAGAGGAGAGGGGACGCACGTGAATCGATCGGGGTTGGTCGGCGAGCAGAGGTCCTTGATGTGCCCGAGCATCCAGTAGAGCACGCCCGTCTGCGTGAGGCACGACAGGACCGACGAATAGAGCTGCGCGACGAAGACGACGCGAGGAGCGAGTTTCTGCAGATCGACTGCTCGTGAGCCCGCGCCGGCGAGAGGACGGATGAGAGCGTGCCCTTACCATGTACTGCGCAAGCTTCAGGTCCATCGCAAAGTCGAGACCGTGCTTGACACTGCATGCGCGCAAGGGAGAGGACAGAGGGGATCGAGCGCGACGAAGTTAGGAAGGTCAGCACTGGTCTGCGCTACTCAGGCAGCTCGGGGGACCTGCAGACGGCAGCTGACGCACCTGTTGTAGCCGTACATCTTGACCTGCGCGCAAGAACGCGGACGGCGCACGAGACGTTAGCGGGGACGAAGGAGGATCCGCGAAACCGCCTCTGCCGCTCGACTTGCCATGATGTTCGCGTCTGCCCGGCCTGGCCACGCATAGCCCGCAATCAACTCGGTCACTATGTTGAGGAAGACACGCTTTTAGTTGTACGCAGAACAAGGGCGAGTGGCGGGCAAGTTCGAGTCGGGAAGGCGTGGTCGGTTCGGGGCGGGCACGGTCATTCGGGCCATGGAGGCGGGGCGATCGCGACATGAGAGGTGGGTGGAAAGGCGCAGGTCGTAAGCATTTATAAGCAGAGCGTGAGGAGAAGACAGAGGGCACACCTGGTTGGTCGTTCCCTCGAGGATTCCCTCGGGCACGATGAGCACGACGCCGAGACCAAAGGTCACCACAACAAAGCCCCACACAGGCAGGTTCGTGTCCCAGTAGCTTTGTGAGAGCAGCGTCAGCTCAGACAGGGACCGGGGCGAAGGCTGTCGCGCACCGGATGGTGAAAATGCCGAGACCGAGGACCACAACCGAGAGCGCCGCGTACCACCAGTCGGGCACCTCTCTGTAGGCACGCATCAGACGTTTGTGCACGTCCTCGCCCCCGGCGCGCGAGTCCTTGAAGCGAGACCAGATCTCCTTGCGGTTGTAGAGGAACGTATGGACGACGATGCCGGTGACGGCCGCAAAGTTGAGGCCGTAGCTGAGCGAGTAGGCCATCGAGATGAACATGGGCGAGTACGACTGATACTCGGCAAGGTCGAAGCTGTTGTCGGTCAAGACGCGCGTCGCGTTGTACTTTGCGCCCGTGTTGTCGAACGTCGAGCTCGAGAGCACGGGAAGGTAAGCGCTGAACCACACGTTCTTGTAGCTGTGTTGTAACAAGGACATTCAGCGGAAGCGAAAGAAAGGGACGGGCGAGAAGCACGCACTAGATGATGGGGCCGATGACGAGGTAGAACAGCGCGACGGCGGCCCAGCAGTTGGCCGAGACGTAGAACGGCGTCGTCAAAGGCTGACCCGCGTACGAGATCTGGGTCCAGTCGAAGCTGATGGGGAGCAGGCCGAGTCCGGAGTTCATCTGCGGCGGGAGGAAGGTTAGGTCCTCCGTCCGTCTGCTCGGCTGACGCTCGACAGGAGGCAGAGTGGGCGAGAGGGGACGCACTCCGAAGATCGCGTTGACCTTCTGGTTGTTGGGCACTATCCAGGTGATGAAGGCGAACGACGAGAGCGCCGTGAAGAGGTAGTCCGGGAACCAGAACCACACGAAAGCTCCGAGCGTGACGTAGCTGAAGAAGCGGTAGCCTGCGCGGTGGACGTCAGCATTTCCACAGTGTGCAGCGTCGGGAAGAGTATCTTGGACGCACGAGAGACCGACCACCCATGGACGGACGTCCTGTCCTCGCGCTCGTGAAAGGCGCGGAGGAGCACCGTCGACGGCAGCGTCGCCGGCCAGACCATGGCGGCTGCAAGCGAGGGCGAGGGCGAGCCACGAGTCAATCCTGATGGACAGTAGCCCGAGCTGCAAGAGGCGGGCATCGAGGGGACGCACCTGGGTAGACGATCCAGCGGCGAGCGAGCCCCGCCAGGCCGAACCCGAGAGTTTGGGTAGTCAGGATGTAGAGGATGCCAAAGCCGGGGCCGAACTCGCTCTTTCGGTCCCAGAATTGGTCCGAAACCAGGGTGACGAGCGAGCCGAGAGCGTACGCCTGTGACGACGTGAGGTTGACAGCCTGCGCGCGTTTTGGAGTCAGCTCCTGCTTCTGCGACTCACAGCGCGGTTAGAACGTACCAGAGCAACCAGTGCATGCTCCTTGACGGTCCATGGGCCGGGGTTGAGGCGGAAGGAGAGGCGACCGGACCCGATGCGCCAGTCCGGGAGTAGCGCAGCCCACGCCTTGCCGATCGGGTGGACGAGGACGAGAGCGACGACGTATCCGATGGTGAGGGAAGGGTAACGCAGAGAGAAGAAACAATTGACTCCCGAGAAGACCAGGACGAAGACGGTAAGGAGCGTCCAGCTGCGAAAGGCTGCAGCGATTCGTCAGTGCAGTGCGCGAGCGGGAGGGGCGGAACAGACGGAAAGAGACACACTCGAGATGAGGAGATCAGGATCGTCGGTGTTGGGTACGCAGGCAGCCACCTCGGCGAACGGAGACTGGTCGCCGTCGACGTTGACCGCGAACGCCTCCATCGGCGACAGCTCGTTCGCCTCGAGCACGTCGCCTGCCTGCCGAGCGAGCTTCTCATCGACGTCCGAGTAGGCCTTCTCGACATCGTGCTTGCCGTCCAGCGACGACGTCTCGCTAGATGAGGGCGGCAAAGCCTCGAGAGGCCCGACGAGGGCTGCGGGGGTATCGTCGTTGAGCGCGCCGCCCAAGTGGTTGCTGGCGAGCGACATGGCGCTCGAGGTCTCAGTCGGGAGCGTCGAGAGAAACATGTGCGATAGAGAGGAGAGAGAAACGACGGCGGGCTGGAAGGCCTGGGAGCGCTCGCGAAGCAGGCCCGACGGCTCGCGCGTGCGTGCGAGGAGAGCCGAGAATAGCTCTGCGGAGTCGCAGCGCCGTGGCGTGATAAGCACACCATCCGCGCAAGAGCCTTGCGACAAGCGACAAAGCGAAGAAGGAGGCGGGGCTAAGTTGGCGGAGACGAAAGGGGGGAGGCGGTGGGGCCACCGACAGCGATCGCGCAGGCCCGCGACCGGCGGCAAGCGCAGCCTGCAGAGTGCCTATGCATCTGGTCGACGCAACTGTATGAAGCAGCGCGATGCCGCACGGGCGCTGACATGTCGCGAGCGACTGAGTCCTGATCACATCCTCCTCCTGTCCCTGCTGGTCGAGTGCGGGCGCCGGGCTGCTCCTGGCTGCGAGCGTGGACGAGCGTCAAGAGACCAACCTTGCCCCGCGCACCCGCCCTCGAGCAGGTGATCACTCGCTCGGCCGCTCGTCGGCGGAGGTGTCGAACCTGCGCGCGTTCGCAATCTCCCGCCCCGATGGCGCCACTGCACGCGCTTTCTCTCGCTTTTTCATGCCAGGTCACGAATCAACTGCTTGCTTGGCGCGTGCTTCTACAACAGACAGAAGAGTAGCGGGTGAATAAGAAATCTAGGGGCGGCTGCGGACGCTCTCCACGGTGCGTTGCTCCTGGATCTGGCTCGAGGTGAACCAGTTGCCGTGCAATCCGTACGGTACTGCGCGCACACGAGTGGGGTCAGCTCCCACTCGACAGAGCCAAACCGTTAGAGAGGTGCGCACCTCGCTGCGGGAGCTTGACCTTGGCGACGACCGTCTCCATGTCCCACGCGTCGACCACCCACAGTTCGCTCGTCGCGCCCTCGCGCGGCCGTTCCGTCACGTCGTCGAGCTGATGCTCGTCGAACACATAGGTCAGGAGGTACCCGTCGTCCTCGCTGCGCGGGTTCTCGCGTGGCACGAATGACGACTCCTGCGCAAAGTGGCGCGGCGGCATCTTGAGGATCCGGATCGGCACGTCGTCGTCGACGACGCCCTGGTCCGACCGCGATGTTTGCTGTGCGAGCACCTGCGAGACGGATCGCTCGTCGACGGGGCGCTCGGCGTCGCCGCCCTCGCCCGCCTCGGCGCGCTTGTGCCCCCTTCGCACGAGCGCCTCGACGTTGACCTTGACAAGGCAATCGATCTTGGCCGCACCGCCGAGCGCCGCGTCAAAGTTGCCGTGCTGGATCGAGCACCCGTAAACGTACTTGGCGGGGCCGACGGCGCGATCCTGCGGGACCGTGGGGAACTCGAAGGGGATGGCGGCGAGGGGAAAGGCGTGCGTGGGCGCGGTGGCCACAGGAGAGGAAAGCGGAAAGCTGTAGTAGTACAGCTCGCACGCCTCCTTTGCACCGGCGGGCAGAGCTTGTGCCACGGGGAGGTCGAGGTTGCCCGCAGCGTAGACGAGCCGTGGCGAGTTGAGCCGGCAGCACACGAGCTCGACGGCGGTGACCCTGGACGAGTCGTACGCGTCGTAGACATCCGACGCAAACGCCGTGTGGAAGATGATGCACGGCGGCGCCTCGAACCACTGGACGAGATGGGGCGCGTGTCGCGGCAAGACCCCGAAGCGCGAGCGCTGCGACGGGTCGTAGTTGATGATGGGTTTGCCGACCGCGAGGTTCAACGGGTTGAGGGACAGAGGGACGTCGAGGAGGATCGAGTGGGTGCGCGACGCGGCCATGTCGTGCATCATCTTCGGCGAAGAGATCGGAACGGGCGCAGCGAGGATGCGAGGGGTCGGCGCGGCCTTCTCCGAAGCGGCGTGTGTCGAGGGGATGACCGAGTAGTGGAGGTAGGGCGGAAGGAAAGTCATGTGGAAGAGCATGAGCTCGCCGGTAACGGGGTCGCGCTTGGGCTGGCGGGGGTTGAGAAGGCCAAGGGAGTCAGCGCGCCTACGGGAGCGATCTAGCGCAGGGGGTAGCGTACGTGTGCCGTCGTCCACTCCTTCATCCAGCCGATCATGCCCTCCCGGAGTCCCGGCTCGCCGTTGTCCCCCTCGAGGCTCCAGAACCCGACCGTGTCGAGCGCCGGCAGGGTGACCCAAGTCAATGGCCCGCTCTCGCACGACGCGAGCGCTCGGCCGTCATGCCAAAGGATTGACGTGTTGGCGACCGAGAGGTGTCGCAAGGGCGAGTGGGTGAAGAAGGAGAGGAAGGCGAGGAAGACGGCGCGGAAGATTGAGAGGAGGATGAGGGGGAGGGTCCAGATCGAGCCGACGAGGGTCGCTATAGAGGGGAGTATGGGCTGTTGGAGGCCAAGTGCGTTCGAGGCGAGGAAAACGTCGGTGAGGACGTAGCGGTTGACGAAGGTCGGGACGAGTTGCCGCTTGCCCGAGGACGTGCGGACCTCCTTGAAGTAGACACCCGTGAGCATGCCATCGCCGTCGAACTGTGAGGGTACCGGGTGAGCAACGGAAACCTCGGACAAAGACTCGCGAGAGGAGACGCACCCAGTGATACGCGGGCGAGGCGCCGTCTCGCATCGACTCTGCGAGGGCGGGCTCTCCTCCATTCCGGACGTACATCCTGAGATGCCCAGTGTCAGCGAACTCGAACCGTTGAGAGGCGAGGGGAAGGGTACGCACCCTCCTGCGAGTTCGAGGGGCAGTTGGCCCTCGCACAAGCAAGGCTCGAGTGCGCGCTCCTCGCGCACTGGGGCATAGTTGCCCTCGCGAAAGGGGTGCGGGCGTGCGCCCATCTTGAATGAGGCGGCTCTGCCGCTGCAGTGCGAGACCGAGCGACACCTCGAGAGGGGTCGACGGATGAGCGTGAAGCCGAGTGCAGGGTGCTTTGGCCTCTGGGTCGTCTCGCGGCGGGTTGTGCGCGTGTACGTGCGGCGAGCGCGTGCGAGCGAGCAGGTGGTACTCGGTGGGAGCCTTGCTGTGAGCCGAAGCAGAGAGGAGGGAGAGAGCGAGCGAGCCAGACGATGATGAGGCGAGGCGACGACGACGAGCAGGGCCGAACCTGTCGTCGTCGGATCCGAGCGAGCCCAAAATGGGATCGCGCCTCGGGCTCGGTGACGGTCGACGACGACATTGGCCTTGGTCGAGTCCCAAACTGTAAGCCAGAGCATACAACCGGGGTGCAATACAAAACAGTGAGAGCTCGAGGCCGAGTCTCGCGCGCGCACGGCTTCCGGAGCGGCTCGCGGCGGACTCGCGATCTCGTGCGTCGCTGAATCTGCGCCGCCCGCGCGCCGCCCCGGCTTCATCTCGCTCTTCCTGGCCAGTCGCTGTCCCTCCCTGCTGTTTGTGATACCCTTCTAGAGCCTGACTTGCGGATGGGCGGATACGACTACTGGCTTGTGTAAGCTTCCCCTCCTCCCAGCTCCCTCCCAGACCGCAACCCGCTCACCTCCCCCGCGCGCCGAGCTGCAGCCATGCGCGTTGGACGATTCCTCCATCGGTCGCCCTCTGGCTCGTCTTTCGCAAGCTGCGGACCTGGAGGGACGTCTACAAGACCTGCTTCTTGATCACGGTGCGCCCTACGTTCCCCTGGTTGCGCCGTCGAGCTGCTCGAGAGCTCACGTTGCGGCTCCCCGGCTCTCGACCAGATCGCCGTCACGGTGCGCCTCGAGACTACTTCCCAGGACTGCGCGCAGAGCTCTCAGCTGACCGTGCAGTCGCTCCCCGCAGGCGACGATACCCTGGGACTCGTACCTCATCCGGAACCGCGTGCGCTGCTCCCCCCCACCTGCCCTGCCCTGCCCAACCCTACTTTGCCAGCGAGACGCTCACCTCCAACCTGCTTGCAGATCTGGTCATACCCCGACTCGTCCGTCGTCGGTCCAACGCTGTTCGCCATCCCCTACGAGGAGGTCTTCTTCTTCTTCGTCCAGACCTACCTCACCTCGACCCTGTACGCCGTCCTCACGCGCCCCATCGTCCACCCGGTCCTCCTGCCGCGCACGCCGAGCGAAGGACGCGCCGTGCGATGGACGGGCACGGCCCTCCTGTGCGGCGTGTTTGCGCTCGCGTGGGCAAAGCTTGAGGAGGGAGGCGAGGGGACTTACCTCGCCCTCATCGTCGGCTGGGTCGCGCCGTTCCTCACCCTGCTCTGGTGCGTCCGTAGTCGCGCAGTCTCTTCTCCCATGTGCTGGGCTCACCTCTCCTTTGTGCAGGTGGGTTGCCTCGACGCACATCATCGCCATGCCGCGCTCGACACTCCTGCTCGCCATCTTTGCCCCGACTTTCTTCCTGTGGGAGCTCGACGCACGTGCCCTGCAGCGCGGCACGTGGGTCATCGAAAAGGGGACGAAGCTGGGCTGGGACTTCCGCGGGCTCGAGATTGAGTGCGTCGTGTCCTCTCTCCTTGTCCGCTTCGCCGGCTCACGCTTTCGGCGTTCGTGCCTGCAGGGAGGCCGTCTTCTTCCTCCTCACCAATGTGATGATCGTGTTTGGCATGGCTGCATGGTGCGCTGTCGAGGATCTTCGCCATCGCGCGAAGCGACGGACTGACCCGACCCGCCCCCTCGCACAGCGACCACTGCCTCGCCGTACACGACCTGCGCTCGTACGACAAGGGCACCTCTTCCGTCTTCCCCCCTCTGCACGACTTTGGCCCCATCCTCATCAACTCGCCCGACGCCAAGCAGGCGCAGCGCATCGACGACTTGCGCGCTGCCATCGAGATCCTCTCGGTGCATTCGAAGAGCTTCTCGACGGCGAGCATGGTCTTCGATGGGCGGTTGCGGCTCGACCTACTCGCGCTGTGTGTATTCTCCCTCTCCCTTGTTCAAAACCCCTCGCTCACACGCTGCTCCGCAGGTACGCCTGGTGCCGGGTCTGCGACGACCTCGTCGACAACGCCTCGTCCGTCGCGGCCGCCGAAGCCAACATCCGCATGATCTCGTCGTGCCTCGACCTTTTGTACCCTCCTTCTACCTCGACGCCGACCTCGCACCCCGTCCGCATCTCGAACGAGGCGATCGCGGCCGCGCTCCCAGGCCTGAGCGAGCCAGAGCGCGGCTCGTTCCGCCTGCTCGCCCTCCTGCCCATCACGCGGCCGCCGCTCGACGAGCTCCTCGATGGGTTCCGCACCGACCTCTCCTTCCTCGCCTTTGCTGGCGAAAAGGCGGCCGGCGGCAAGCCCTCGGGGGGCTCGACGAGCATCCCCTCCGAGCTGCCGATCAAGACGGACGAGGACCTCCTCGTCTACGCCAACAACGTCGCGTCGTCCGTCGCCGACCTGTGCGTGCAGCTTGTGTGGGCCCACTGCGCCACGTCGGTCCCCGAACCGGAGCAGCGCGCCATCCTCTCTGCCGCGCGCGAGATGGGCCAGGCCCTCCAGCTCGTCAACATCGCCCGCGACGTCCCCGCCGACCTCGAGATCCACCGCATCTACCTCCCCGGCCGGGGACTCGACGTCCCCGTCGCGGACCTGTCCCCCGACCGGCGCGAGCTGCTCCGCCGCGCGCGGGAGATGGCGGCGCACAGCCGCGGCGCGATCGAGCGCCTGCCGCGGGAGGCGCGGGGCGGGATCAGGGCGGCGTGCGACGTCTACTTGTCGATCGGCGGGGCGGTGGACAAGGCGCTCGACGAGGGACGCGTGCTCGAGCGCGCGAGGGTTGCGAAGGGGACGAGGGCGTGGAAGGCGTGGACGGCGCTGTGAGGGCGGCTATTTGGGGCAGCCAGCACATGGGGTAGACTAGACAGACGCTCTGAGCGCGCTCGTTGTAAAGAAAAGAGCGAGACCGACTCGCATGCTTCCTTCCCTCGGGGCTTGCGCTCAGCTCAGTCGTTACTCGCTCGGACGACGAGCAGCGTGTGCATGGCCGAGAAGAACGAGGTAGTTGGTTGCGTTGCGTGACCGACGGAGAAGACGAAGAGAAAGCTGCGAGGGGCCCGGTGTGGGGGTACTGATTGACTGCGAGGGGAAAGGACAAGCGGGCGAACGGAAAGGCTGGACGAGTGCACGTGGACGCGTGCAGATTACGCGCCAAACTTCTTGGCGACCATCGAGTCGGGCGGGTGAGTCTCGACCTTCCTCTGCGAGCGGCGGGGTAGCACGAAGGCATGGTGAACACGGCAGACTGGAGCGGGAGTACACGAGCAGGGGACACTCGCCTTTCCGACATCGTTCCAGTCGGTGCTGAGGGCCGTGCCGTTGCTCTCCTGGTAGCTCTTGATCATGGCCCTGCGCTGGTCGTCGGTCGCGTCGGCGTACAGCTTTTGGAACAGCTGGTTGAGCGCCGCGTCGCCGCCGGCGTTGGGGTCCTTGGAGAACTCCTTCGAGAGCTGCTCGTCTTCCTCGGCAGACTGCTTGACGATGTCGTCCCAGTTGTGCTGCTTGCGCGACGACGACGGATAGGCGTGCTGCGTCGGCTTCTCGACGGGGGCACCTGCAAACAAGGAGAGCAAAGGGGGTCAGCGGTGCCCGCGCGACGCAACGACTGCGAGAGTTCGGCCAGGACTGAGGGACAGAGGGAGTCGAAGGGGCACAGCTCGGCGGGCGGAGAGCGGGCGACGCACCCATGCTCGCGACAGCCTGCTCGTCTCCCTCGAGCTTGCCCCACTTGGCGCCGTCCTTCTTCTTGAGCTTGAGCTCGATCTTGGGCTGGAGGACGCGGTGCGAGCTGGCGGCCACGTCGATCGGGTGCGCGAGCGGGTCGAGGTCAAAGACGACGTCCGAGCCGGTGGGGAGCGACACGGTGAGGGTGAGCTGTCGTCGCGTCGATCTGAAGTCAGCTCGACGTCGGCGAGGCGATGATGGTGTGATGCACGCACGCTGCGCTCCTGAAGGTCGACCTTGAGGTCCTCCTCCTTGACGTTGCGGATGAAGACGCTCACGACCACCTCTTGGTCCGTCTGGTACCTGCGAGCGAGCGGGTGAGCCTGTGGTGCCAGGATCCGCTAGAGAGACGAGGTCTTACCACTCGTGGCGAATCTTGGACATGACGAGCGAGAGAGGGGGTAGTGTGGGGGGAAAGGAAGGACGCGAGCGGAACGAAGAGGAAGCGGGCGATGAAACGGCGAGTTGGATTGACAGCAGAGTGAGCTAGCGCTCTCAGCACCTCATGAGAGACCAGACAATGCAGAGAACGGAAGACGGCGATTGCAAGAAAGGGGAAAGCGTCCGTAGGGAGCGAGAGAGAACATGATCAATGCGACGGGGACGGGGGACGGATCCAACGACGAGGGACGTGAGTGGGCGTGATAAGGAGGGGCTCTACACAGCAGACGAGACTGTAAGAGAGCTGGTCTTGTGTAAGAAGAGGCGGCGGCGGCGGCGGCCCTGTCTTGAGGGAGATACACGAAAGAGAAGAGCGAGAGAGGCGCGACGACGATTTGCTGGGACGGACTGAGTGCGGTGTATCGAGGAACGAGGGTCTAGTGCGGTGTCGAAGAGAGAGGGTCGGGGGAGGGGAAAAGGAGGGAGAGCGCGTGGTCGAGGGCCGGCTTAAGACGTGGCTCTGGCGAGACGGCGTCTAGAACGACGACAGGTTGGTGCCACGGCGACGACCGCCGCCGAGGATGTTGACTACTGCGGCCGAGACGAAGAGGCTGGGGGCATGGGCGGAGAGAGTCAGCCGCCTGTGGTCGGGAAAGCGGGCCAGACAAGGCAGACGCACCCGACGGTCAGGCCAATGGCAACCTCGACGAGGCTCTCGGCCGTCTGGAAGCCGCTCGACCACACGGTCGAGTCGCTCGTCGACTGCGTGCAGTCGGTAAAGCCGCCGCTGCCGTCGGGCGTGCACGTCCACGTGTTGGTGTCGCTCGTGTCCTCGGCGAATTTGAGCAGACCGCCATTGCTGAGACCGGATGGGAGCTGGACGAGGACACTGTGCGGATAGACGAGCGTCAGGAGACTGGATCTCGAGAGGGGGTGGGGGGAGGGGTGGAGAAGGCGGGAGGGAAACGCACCCAGGCACCATGACGACGAAGGGCGACCCGCGCGTGAACTTGCCGTAGAGGTTGCCGAGGAAACCGACAGCGAACGAGCCGATGGCGGACGAGATGTCGGCGCGGTTCGGGAAAGCCCTGCCGGAGAAGAAGTTGGACACAAAGCCTGCCCGGCGGCGACGGCGAGGCTAGGTCAGCTGGGGTTGCCTGGGGGCGGGGAGAGCTGAGCAAACCACGCACCCGCAGAGCCGACGAGGATCATGACCGGCGTCTCCTTGCGGAACAGCGGCTGCCCGTTGCGCACGGCGAGCGTGAGCAAGAACATCGGGATCGTGAGGAAGTCTGCAACGCGAAATCGAACCGAAGGGGTCAGCGCCCTGATCCTGCCCACTGCGAGACGCAAGGAAGGAGGACATACACCACCACTGCGGGATCGTGTTCTTGTACCACGGCACGCCGTCGCCGCGCAGCGAGCTGCACGTGTACGACTGAGCGCCGCCGAACCCAGCAATGTCGAGGCCCGTAATGCGCTGGTAGATCTCGGCGCCAATCGACAGACCGAAGCCGAGGAAGAGCGAGTACAGGATCGCGTAAACGAGCCGGACGGAGCCTGGTCGGGAGGGACGGCGGCAGGTTGAGCGAGGTCAGCACAGGCTCCAACCTTGGCGCGCAGACGAGCGCGACTGACCTGAGATGATGGAACGGTTCGCGAGCTCGAGCGAGCCGCACAGGACGATGTAGCCGGGCAGGATGAGGACGATCGAGCCAGAGACGACGGCGGCGAAGCAGAAGTACTTGGTCGAGGCGAGGGCAGCCGCCAGGAAGGCGATCACGCAGGCAATGACGATCCTGCACGACAGATCGAGCCGGTGAGTACGTGGTTTGAGGCAAAGGGCTAGAGACGGCCACGCACTCGAAGAGCGACGAGTAGAGGTCGTTGCGCGAGACGAGGACCTGGACGAGGACGAGGAGGGCGCCGAGCGGCATGGCCATGAGGCAGTCGATGAACGAGCCGTAGAACGCCGACGGCTGGATGAAGGCGGCCGCGGCGGCACCAATGATGAGCTGCTGCCAGAGCTTGTACTTGGGCGGGGCGACCATGAGCTCGTCGAGCTCCTTGGACGCGTCCGTCACCGAGATGCGATCGTGCAGGACGTTGAAGTAGACGAGGAAGGCCGTGAGCAGCTTGCCGAGGTCGAGGCCGTTCGCCTGCTTCAAGAACTGCGGGGCGGGGGCGAAGAAAACGAGTCAGACCCGAGCAGAGCGCGGAGAGCCGGTGCGCCATCGTTCGAGAACGCACCTTGATGTCGGAAGTGTGCGTGGCCGAGTCGCCAAACGAGATGAGCATGACGCCCGGGATGTAGATGACCTGGCAGTTGATTTCGAGGACGCGGGCCGTCGCCTGCATCTGAGCCTCGAGGCGGTGCGACGGCGCGCCGAACATCATGAACGCGCGCGCGAGCTTCATGATGAACTGCTGGCGCTCGAGAATGGCCGCGACGTGCTGCGTGATGAAGCGCTCCTGCTCCTTGCGCTTGGCCTTGGCCTTGCGCCGGCGACGCTTCTCCTTCTCCCACGCCTTGCGGTCGTGCTCCTCCTCGGTCTCGCGCACAAAGTACTCGCCAATCTCCTTGCGCGGCGAGTGCCCGCTCGGCGAGTGCCCGTGGCCCTTGAAATGCGGCGTCGGGAGGTCCTTGAGGTTGAGGTTGAATGGGTTGCGCTTGGCCTCGCCGGGCGTGACCGGCGGCGAGCGGCCCTGGACGGGGGAGCCCTGAGTCGACGACCCGGCGCTACCGGCGCGGCTGCGCGAGTCCTGGTGCGACTCGTAGCGCGAGATGGGAGGGAGGGGCGTGCCACCAGGCGTCGCGATGCCCGCCAGGTTTTGCTGCATGCGTTCAGAAGGCGTGCAGTCAGTAAGAGATCAAGGAGTGAGGAGATCAGTGGGAGGAGAGCGCACCGTGCCCGCGACGAGACCGCCGAAGACGCTGCTGTGCGGGCGGGGCGCGTCGTCGCCGGTCCGGATGAACAGTCCCTTCTTCTCGCGCTTCTTGGCTTCGCCTTCCTCGCCGGTGGCCGGCGTAGCGTCGACTGAGGGCGTCTTCGACTTGGACGTGGGCTTGACGCCGAACGCGGAGCCGACACCGCCGACAGCACGACCGGCCGAGCTCACGACGGCACCCGCGCCGCGCCCGACTCCAGTCGCGACGCCCTGTGCACCGCGGCCGACGCCCGTCGCGACGCCTTGAGCACCGCGAGTCACGCCGACGGCGACGCCCTGCGCGCCACTGCCGAACCCCTCTGCGAGGTGGTGCAGGCGGTTCTTCTGCGCACGCTTCTCGTGCAGCTTGGCGAGGAACTTGAGGCGCTCGGCCTCCTCCTCCTCTTCGTCGCTGAAGTCGCCCTCGGGCTCGTGAATCGAGCCGGCGCGCGACGCCGGGCCCATCGACGAGGGCGTCGCGGAGCCCGACGCGGTTGGCGAGTCACGCTGCTGCTGCTGCTGCTGGAGCGCAATGAGGGCCGACAGGATGCCGCCCGAGCCGATGCCAGCCGAGGAAAAGTTGGCCTGCGGCGGGATGTCCTGGACGTTGCCCTCCTTGAGGCGGTCGATGAAGCCTCCAACGCGCGAGTCGCTCCTGATGCTAGCGTCGTCAGCCTTCTCGTTGTCGGCGTTGGCGCCGGTGCCGCTCGAGAAGCCAGCCGGGGCGTCGGCGCCGCCTTTGTTGCGGCGGCGAAGGCTGCTCTGCTGGTTCTTGAGCGTCAGGCCGCGCACGAGGCTCCACGCGGCCTTGGCGTTGGCCTCCTCGGGCTTGCGCCGGCTGACCGACGGCAGGCCGTCCCTCTCGCCCGGGTCGACGAAGACCTCCATCTGGTCCTTGAGCTCCTCGAGGCGTTCGTTGGGATCGCCGTCGGAGCTCGCCGCGCGCGACGCAGGGCCCGAGCCAGGGTAGCGCGGCTCGCGCTCGAGGTCGTCCTCGTCGTCGGTCGTGTTCTCAGCAGCGGCCTCGAGGGCACGCGCGAGCTCGGCCGACGCTCCGGGCGAGGCGAGGTTGCGCGACGGCGTGCGCTGCAGTCCGCCAGACGCGGCCATGTCGATGGCAACGTGCGTCTCGCCCCTAGAGCCGGGGAGCTCGGCGGGGAACTGGACGCGGCGCGACGTCCCGCCGCCAGCCGAGTGGGTCGTCCCCTGGCTCGTGTTGAGCATTGTGTGTCCCCCGAGGGTCTCGTCCGACGAGTGCTCGTGCGTCGAGTCGCGCGCAGGGCTGTCGGCGCGACGCGACCCAGGCCGCGAGCTCGAGTCCTCTTGGACGAAGATGGGGGGCAGCGCGGACGACGACGACGGCTGCGCGCCCGGCGCCGGCACACCTTGAGCGGACGGGCCCTCGGGCGAGTAAGGCTGGTCGAACGGGTTCTTGCTGTGTACAGTCGACGTCGTGGTCAGCACATCTCGCCGTGGAGCGTTGAAAGGCGTGACTTGCGCCAGTCACGCAGGGTCCGCTTCAGAGAGCGAGAGAGAAAGGGGAGCGCACCTGGTCATGGCTGCCACAGGAGGCGCGGGTGGAGTGTGGTGTGTCTACCGTCGTCTGTGCGTCTGTGGACGACGGTGCGGCGCGGTGCAAGGCAAGGCAAACGTGCTGCGATGCGCAGTGGAAAGAGACCGAGGGTGGTGAGGGTGCGGGGGTGAGGAGATTGTTGCGGGGGCGGCGAGCGGGCGGCGGCAAAGGAGGGTGACGGTTGTAGAGGGGTGCACTGCTTGTATGGATGGAGAGAGGCCAGAGCACACACGGACACAGAGAGCAAACAAACAGCCGGGCGGGGACAACCTTGGGGACGTTTGGGTACGCGCTGAGAGCTTGGCGGCCGGCTTCCCCCTTGCCCCTTTGCCCTTTCTTGCACGCCGCTCAACTTCGAGGGAACGATTGTTTCAAAACGGAGCCCCACCTTCCGTTCCCTCCGGCCTCCCTCCTTCCTTCCGTCGCGCGCTGAGGACAGTCCGTTGCGTCACCTGAACCCATTTTTCAACTCCGCACATCCCTTCCTCTCTTGCCGCGGCCGTCCGGTGCATGTACTGTACCCAAACTGTACCTGCTGCATTTGTTCCCCAGCGGAAAGCGACGCCGACGACGTCCGGTGACCAGCGCCTCGGTCATGCAGGAAGCGCGGTATCCTCACTCAGAGACTCTCGGAGCTGCGAATTGCGAGCGCTCAAAGAGCCCGCAACGGACTCGACACGTCGAAGCACCCCTCGGGCGGATCTGCAGACGCGAAAATGGGGACCGACAGCTCGCGACGAGGCGCGGAGAAGCAACGACCGCGCGTCGAGACGTCGACTTTGACGTCGTCGAGTGTCGACGGCGGCGGCGGCAATTGCGAACCGCGCTTCAGTCGTTCGAAGGACTTGTAACGAGACAATCGAGGACGTGGCGGCGGAGTGTCCCAAAAGAAACGGACGGAACCGCAGCCCCTCATGTGCACGCGAGTGGTGCCGGGGAGCGGCAAAAGAAGAGACGCATTCGCCCAATGTGGGGCTCGAACCCACGACCACCAGATTAAGAGTCTGGTGCTCTGCCGACTGAGCTAACCGGGCGCGCTGCTTGACAAGCCGTGGCCGCTTTGCCTGACAGTACCGCTACTCCGCACCGACCTCCCTCACTCGTGCTCGAGCCCCCTCTCTCCTCTCTGCCCTCTCTCCCCCGTGCCCCCGGTGGACCCGCGCTACCTCTAGGAGCTTTGCACGATCGCACACCAGCACGACGATCACACGCACGCGCCTCGTCCGCGCTCACGGGCTGCAGCTGGCCCCCGACGTCCTTGCGCACGCGCCTCCTCCGCCGGCGCCCCCTTGTCCGAGGCCCCGAGGCTACCGATCCCGCTCGCTGCTCGCTCCTTCTCTTGCACCGCACGCGTGACGAGCGAGCTGCTCCTGAACTGCCCCCCAAGCACGTGCCCGCCTCGCCAAGCACACCGTCGCCCTCAGGAGGTTCGTGTCCCCCGCGACACCGCGCGTACGCCACGGACGCCCCCAGGTCTCCTGCCTCGCGTGGAGGTCCGTCTCCTGTCCGACTCGAGAGGCTCGGATTGACCGAACTCTAACTCGGCCTCCCTCTCTCCTGGTCCTCGCTCGCGCAGGCTGTCGCGCCTTCCAAGCGGGCCATGCCCTCTCCGGCTCGTCCACGCCAGCCACCACTCGACGCCGGCGACTTCCTCCCCGACCGCCCTCGACCTCTGCCGCCTCGACACGCCCCCGACGACCGCGCACTTGTCATCGTCCCACTGCGCCCAGGGAGGGAGCGCTCCGAGGGTGCACTGGTGCCCCCTATCGGCCGCAAGAACAGCCTTCGTCAGGGCCGGCGGGGGCGGAGCGAGGGCACGCCGGCGTATCACGGGGACGAGGCGTCGCAAGTCATGAGGGTGCCGAACGAGGACGTCGAGGGTGGGGGCGGAAGTGGGATCGGTGCGTCTCGCGCTCGCTTTCGTCTCGCTCTTGGACGACGACGAGCTGAACCGCCACGGGCACCGTCCAGGGCTCGTCCGATTGCGCCAACTGTCCGCCGCGGCATCCTCGACGTCGCTCCTCTCGCGCACCGACACCCGCCTCTCGACCGCGACCGACGACACGAGCGACGTGAGTTTCGCCCCCTCGGCACCGCACAAGCACGACGCTGCCGTCCGTGCGATCCCGATCCGCCCGCCGCTCGACCGCCGGCGGTCGTCGACCGGAGACGTCTCGGGTGCACCGAGCCCAGCCGGGCACGGACGCGTTGGCTTGTCGTCGTCGCTGCCCGCCCGACCGCGCAAGCCGTCGTCCTTTGCGTCGGCGACGGCCGCTCCTTTCTCCAACCTTGTCGCCCTGCCCGACACGGCGCCCGATGAGCGCGCTGGCGACGATGGCCTCGTGAGCACCGCGCAACCTGCAGGGCCACCGCGGCCACTGCGCTCCGTCTCGACGACGATCGTGCACGGCCACCAGCCCAAGGTGCTCAAGCGCAAGGCGTCCGTGACGACGCGCGGCCGCTACGGTGGCGATGTCGTCGTCCCGTCTGGCATCGCGAGCCGGACTCCTCGCCGGCCGACAACTGCGAGCTCGGCCGGCGAGAGCACATTCCCTCCGTCCTTCACACGGCCTCTTCCGCTCGACGCCGCCTACCCAGCTTACTCGGCCGCAGCGTACCTCCCTCTCAGCCCCGCTCCCGTATTTGCCACCGCCCCGCTCGACCTCGCCGCCTCCGCCTCCTCCTCGACCGAGGCCCTCCCGCGCGCCCCGTCCGGCTCACGACCCAGCCACACCCGCGGCCGGTCACAGGGCCGCCCACGCTCCAAGTCCAAGCCGAAACCGCGCACAGAGTCGGTCTCCGCAGCGTCGGCCGCATCGGCGAGCGAGACCGACTCGGCCGGCGCGGCGAGCGTCGGCGCGGCGAGCACGAGCAAGACGGGCACGATCCGCAGCGGGCTGCTCAAGCTGCGCAAGTCGACTGCGAGCTTGCGCAATGCCTTCAGGCCAAGCAGGCTCGACCTCGGTCCGCCGCCGCCTCTCCCCTCGGCATCGACCACCTCGTCGGCGTCGTCATCGTCTGCGTCGTTCGCGCCGGCGCTGCCGCTCTCGCCCGTCAGGGCTGCAGCAACGCAGCCGAGCCTCGTCTCGTCCGTTGCGGGCGCGGCGGTCGACCATGCGGCGCTCGCCTTCGCGACTGGGCGAGAGCAAGAGCCACTGTCGCCGACGACGCCGCGCGCGAGTCGACGGTCAGGAGAGCGCCTAGGCGATGTTGTTGCCGCGGCGGCTGAGAACGTGCCGCCTGTGCCGCCGCTGCCCGGCTGTGGGCAGGACGTCGCGGGCCGCAGCACGCGGACACGGTCGAGACCGCGCCGACCTGCGACAGCGACGGTCGTTCCGCAGGCGCCGCCCTCTGTGCCGGCCGCGTCGGCGAGTACACCACGAGAGGGAGGCATGACCAGCCTGCGGCGGGCGATGAGCACGAGCGTACTGCGCGGCGGGGGCGAATGGAGGGCAGACCCGCCGAGGGGCGAGCTGGTGAGGCGGGTCGAGGAGTGGGCGAGGGAGAGCGGTAGGTGAGGGGCTCGGATCGCTATTTATATTCCTTTACGCGTAAAGTGAAGAGCCACGGTGCGGCTCGAACCGCAAGCGGGAGCTGAGAGAGGGAAGGGGGGCGATGAAGATGAGCTCGAGGGCAGCTGCCCAGGAGACGAGTTGACGTGGGAGCCGGCGCTCGCCGACATCAGTCCGAACAAACAGTAGAAGCAGAGACTGTATCCGAGCAGACGCAGCCTGGCGAGGAGGGGATGAGGACTGGTTCCAACCTCCGCCCTTCCCCTCCTCGAGCCTGACGGTCAGCCCTCGTCCAACCATGGCTTCCCGCGCGATGAGTGCCAAGGCCGCCGCCAGGCGCTTCCCACTCTACTCGTTCCTCGCGCGCGAGTCGCCCGCCTCGCTCCCTGCCACCCCGGGCGAGGCTCCCTCCGCCTTTGCCGGCGCGAGCAACCCCTTCGCGCCCACAAAGGCCAACCCGCTCGCCAGGTCGTGGACCGCACCACGGTACTCGCTCCGCCGTCAGAAGAAGCTCCGCCGCGAAGTCGACGCCCTCGGCCTCTCGCAGGACGTCCTCCCCGCCTCGTTCGCCAAGCCGCCCTCCTCGTCCTCCTCCTCGAGCGACGACGCATCTCCCGCCGCGCGGCTCGACCCGGCACGCAGACGACTCCAGTCGACACCCCAGATCCCGGCGACCAAGGTGCTCGACGCGCTCGGGCTCGACAAGTTTGGGCCGTACGCCGGGCGCAAGGGGGCCGCGTTCAAGGGCAAGCTGTGGGAGCGCAAGAAGGAGGCGCGCGTCGCTCACCTGGCAAAGCTCCTCCAAGGCGCAGACGCAAAGGCGGACGCGTGGCGCAAGGTGCGCCTCACCTCCCTGTCTGCTTTCCCGCTCCGGCGACCGGCTTAAGGCTGACCCTTCGCTCTCACCTGGTTCGCGTTCGCAGACTCAGGCCGACGCCAAGACCAAGGGCAAGCCTGCATTGCCGTTCTAAGGCTGCGGTCTCGTTGTAGTCTCGCGCCCCTGTATCATTACGCATCCGTCCTGCCTCACACGAGGAGCCTATTTCAGTCGGCGCCGCATTCGCGAGAGTGGTCCGTGGTCGCCTCACAGGGAGGGCTTTGCCGGGGTAGGCGCGTCTCTTCCAGCGTCTTGAGAGAAACGCAAGCCCCGCAGAGAGCGCCCTATGAGTGGGTCTGGTCTCGAGGCGGACGTCCAGGAACGTGCAGCTGGGGAGGGCGCGCACCCTTCGCCCTCTGTCGCCTCTGAGGCCTCGTCCGCATTGGCTGCGCTGAACTCTTCACTGCCACTGCTGGGCTCTCCAGCACACACTCCCCGAGCGCACCCTCGACCCAGCGCCCGCGAGCGGCTTCTCCGCCTTTCTGAGCCCTCGCCTCGCAACTGTCGGCACACTCGAGCCAGCACCGGTGAGTGCGCGTCCTGGGCTACAGGGCACTGCTCTGGATTGCCTACACAAGGCCAGCCACTGCACTTGCGCGCGCTAGAGCGTGCTCAAGTGTGACCCGCCCGAATTAAGCTCACCCGGCTCCGCCTCTCGTGCAGATCCGGCGCGTGACCAGCGCATTGTGGACGACCTCGACACGCTCCCACGCACACAAACGAATGGCCTAAGCCATGGACGGAGCCGACCTTGGCGCGCTGGAACGGATGCGCTCGCGCGACAGTCGCACCCGCCTCGGAGCCGACAGCCGCTCGCCCCGCGAGGGCGACGACGCGCGCGATGCCGCAGAGGAGCAGGACATCCGCGACAGCCTCGAGGGCGACATGGGCCAGGCGGGGCTCGCCGTCCTCGACGCTCAGTCCCCCGGGGTCGCGGCCCGTCCGCCGCGCCCGCACTTCATCGACATGCCCCTCCCGGACCTCTTCCTCCCCGACCCTGCGC
Source organism: Rhodotorula diobovata (assembly GCA_006352295.1). Lineage (NCBI taxonomy): Eukaryota > Fungi > Basidiomycota > Microbotryomycetes > Sporidiobolales > Sporidiobolaceae > Rhodotorula > Rhodotorula diobovata. The sequence goes on along the minus strand of SOZI01000053.1, from coordinate 28,664 downwards.
TCGAATGCCCCAGCCCGACGCTGGGCCGGCGACACACGAGTACCGCAGCACCGCGACACCGCGCGAGCGTCATCTCCGACGCCGACCGGCGCTCGTTCGCCCAGCAGTCGTCGCACTCTCCCTCTTCCCCGCCACTGCGCACCCACTTCGACCTCACGGGCTCCCCTCAGGCTCCCTCGCCAATCCCGCTCAAGCCCATCCTCCAGCACGCCACGTCGCCGACGCACCGCCCCGTCGAGGAGCACGACGACGCCGCGTCGATCCACCGCGAGCGGCCCGACTCGCCTGCGTTTGGCCCGCTCGGCGGTGACCTCGGCGACGAGCTCCTGACGCCCGGTGGGCGCCTTCGCCGCGGGCGGGACCGCCGCCGGACGCCCCATCCGCTGTACACGCCGGCTCCGGCCAAGCACAAGAAGAAGCGCCGGCGCAAGCACCGCCAGGGCAGGCGCGCGGAGTCAGTCACGAGCGGGCGCTCGGGACGGTCTGCAAGGTCAGGGAGGTCGGGCCGCTCAGCGAGGCACAAGGTGCGGAGGGCGCTGCGCAAAGTCGGCCGGCGCAGGCGGCGAGGGTCGAACGCTTCGGGGACGTCGTCGTCGTCTTCCTCGTCGTCGAGCTCGAGTTCGTCGTCGAGTTCGAGCTCGAGCTCGTCCGAGACGACGTCGGGCTCGTCGCGCTCGTCGACAGCGGGCTCGTCGTCGCGCTCCCGCTCGAGCGCGTCGACCTGGGGCGGGTGGCGCTTCTGGCGCAACTCGTCCAGCGGCTCGTCGTCCTCGTCCTCATCCTCTGACTCGGACACCGACTCGGAATGGGACCCGCCGACCCCGCACTTCACGCTCTTGACGCCGCTCCTCACCCGCCCGACGCTTGCCTACCCCGCGCACCTCTTCTCCGGCGCCCGCGCGACCCCTCCTCCCTCTTCAATCCCCACGCCCCTGCAAGCGCCGACCCCGACTCCGACGCCCGTGCAGGAGGGCACCTCGACCGCTCCCGTCTTTGAGCTCACCGCCGCATCGACTCTCGGCCCGGCGCTCGAACGCCTGCAGGCATTCTGGCTCGAGCGGCAGCAGGAGGACGGCCTCGCTGGAGACATCGGCGCCGGGGTGGGCGCTGCCGCGCTCGAGACGCCAAGCCGCGAGGAGGCGAGCTACTTCCCTTCGCCGGCGATGGACGCGGCGGACGACGACCCGCTCGACGCGAGCACGGGGAGTGCGACGCCTGCAGGACGTGGCGCGGCGGACGACGTCGCGACGCCGGCGATCACGCCGGGCGTGGCGGCTGGGCCCATTCTCGGGACGCGCCGGCTCCGGGGCGAGAAGCGCACGGCGCGCGCCGAGGAGAAGCGCTTTGGCAAGAACCGCGCCATGGAACACGGGCCGGCGTGGTGGCTCGACGTCATGTGCCCGTCCGTCGCCGACATGCGCGAGCTGCGCAAGGTCCGTCTCGCCATCCTTTCCCGCTCGCCCCTGCATGCGATCGCTGACGACGCGCATCCGTCCGCAGTTCCTCCCGCTGCACCCGCTCACGATCGAGGACATCCTGCACCAAGAGACGCGCGAGAAGATCGAGTCGTTCGCGGCCCTCGGGTACTACTTCATCGTGTTCCGAGCCCTCGACGAGTCGTACTTTCGCTACACGTCGCCGACCGCCTCGCCGTCGAGCAGCAGTGCCGCGGTGGACGAGATGGCGGGCGGTGCAGGGACTGACGACGAGAAGGCTCGCACGGCTGGGATCCCCGGCGCGAGTTCGGGGCGGAGAGGCCGCGTCGACATCGTCGAGGGCGTCGGTGGCAAAGAGGGTGTCGAGGGTGTTGGTGTGGGTGCCGTCAACCTGTACCTCGTCGTCTTTGGCGACGGCATCCTCTCCGTAAGCTCGCCGCCTCGCTGCTCCCACATCGTGGCGGACCCCAGCTCACCTCGCTCCGGGCGCGCGCAGTTCCACTTTGAGCCGTTGGACCAGCACGTCGAGCGCGTGCAGGGCAAACTGCAGCAGTTTGGCATCTCGCGCAACTTTTCGTCGCGTGCGTCCCTCGTGTCTGACCTCTCTAGGCTCTGTCAAGCTGACCTCCGCCGCAATCCGCAGACTGGATCGCGTACAGCCTGATGGACTCGATCGTCGACTCGTTCTTCCCCATCATGGACTTTATCGAAGGCGAGTCGAACGAGGTCGACGCGTTCCTGTCGGACCCGCTCAGCAGCGGGAACCAGCGTCCCGTCGGTCCCAAGGCCGCACCTTCGGGCGTGGGCGTCGTTGCTGGCCGCAAGGTTTTTGACGACACGGTCGTCGGCATCATCATCGACGAGCCGTCCGAGGACGAGCGCAAGTACATCGCGAGCGACGTCTCGTCCGGGTCGGTCAAGCACGCGACGGTCGAGCGCCTCGCGACCACGACGGTCCTGCGACTCTTGCCCAACGTGCACATCCCCGGCGGCCTCCTGCGCCTCCTCCCGAGCAGCCTCGTGCGCGAGACGACGCGCATGTTCAAGACGTCGATGCTGGTCGACCACGAGGGTGTCGAGCTGCGCACGCTCGCGCGCGAGAAGCCCGTCGACGGCGGACTGATCCCGAACGAGCTCAAGCCCGATGACAACCTGTTCAGCCAGACGCGATTCGACCGCTCCATCATGCTCAAGCGCATCACCGACATGCGCAAGCTCGTCACGGGCTTGAGCCGGCTCCTGGGCCCCAAGATGGACGTTGTGCGCGGTTTGCGCAAGCGGACCATGGAGGAGAACCTGGGACTGTTCAAGAGCGACGCCAAGCACGACATTGCCGTGTACATCGGCGACTTGCAGGGTGAGCCTCCGCTCTCTCTCTCTCTCTCTCTCTTGTCTCTTGCGCCGCAGGTCGCCACCGTAAACCGCGGACGCTGACAGAAGCCGCCCAAACGACGCAGACCACATTGTCGCCATGCAGCAGTCGCTCGTCTTCTACGACGCCATTCTCGCGCACGACCACCCGGCGTACCTCTCGCTCCTGCGCTTCTCGCTCGTCGGCGCCAAGCGCGGCACCGACATGGCGCTCGTCAAGCTCTACATCGTGACGCTCACCTTCCTCCCCATCAACATCTGGACGTCGATGTTCGGCATGAACGTCAACGTGCCGCACAATGGCAACCCGGACTTTGACCACAACTTTGCCGACGGGTCAAAGGCGCCGCACAACCTCTTCATCATTGTCGCCCTCGGGTCACTCGTCGTCGCTGCCGCCGTGTGGCTCGGCGTGTGGCTCATCTTCCGCTCGAGTCGCAGGCAGGCAAAGCGGCGCGGGCCCGCCATGCGTTAGATAGATCCGCCTCTCTCACTCTGTTGTCTGTATTTCCTTCGCCCTGGCCGTCTCTCTCTGTGTCCCCACGTCACCCGTAGTACAGCAACGATACCCACTCTCCCTATGTCTTTCCCCTTGGCTCCCCTAGGCTGCAGTCCCATCGCATCAGGCACCCTCCCCGGTTCGGTTCGAGCGCTCGAGCGGCGCCTTTGGCCGAGATTCGCGGCCTGCACGTCTACCGCTGCGAGTCGAGCTCGCACCGCGCCGAGAGCGCTTCCTGCGGCGTGGCTCTGTGAGCTGTCGTGCGCAAGAGGACCAAGCGCGACTTGGTAGGCGGTGCTCGAAGCGGTACGAGAGAGAGTCCGCCTCGCGGGCGAACGCCTCAGAGTTAAGCGCGACGACTTTGCAGGGAGAGGAGACCCTGCCACGTCACAACGAGCACGGAGGGGCAAAAGGCACAGAACCCCTTTTCCCCTCCGCTCTCGCTCCTCCTCACGCCACACGCGCCTGCCACGCCCGGGCACTCGTGCCGTAGAGTTTCCGCGCGTAGTATTCCGAGATCTGTGGCCGTGCGCGCGCGCGCCCGAGCGAGTAGTTGCCGTAGAGCGGGTCCTGCGCGCGCCAAGGGGGGGTCAGTGCGTGTGGCGTGGGGCGCGCGAGAGAGGCTTTGAGGGCGGGCAGGGCACTTGGACGTGGTCGTGCGGGAGGGTGTACGTCGGCTGCAAGGGCGGCTGCAGAGGGTAGGTCGGGTCGTGCTGCGTGGGTGAGCCTGGGGGTCAGCGGGGCGCGGGACGAGCGGGTGCGGCCACTGGCTGAGCAGGCCAAAGACGGTCAGAGGCTGCGTGCGCACCGTCATTCCACTTGCGAGGCCAGGCACATGCGCTGGGAGGAGGTTGCCGAGCTCGGCTGCCTGTCGAGGAGAGCAGAGGAGAGCGCTCGCCGCGCAAAGTCAGTCGCCGTGCGCCCCGTCGGAGTCGAGTGATGCACACGCACGAGGCGGCGGACATCAATCGCCTGTCCAGCGCGGATCTTGCCGCAGGTCTTGAACATCGTTTCGCGGACCTGGTCGACCGCGCCCTCCTGCGCGTCGGGGAGGAAGTCCTTGAAGAGCCTCCACGACGCGACGCTCGTAAGGCGGTCGACGGTCAGCGTCAGGTCCCCGAGCGGGGACGTCGCGGCGCTCTCGTGTCCGCGGGTCGACCCGGCGAGCGCGCGCGAGGCGCAGAGCACGACGAGGTCGCGCACGAGGCTGTCAAGGGTCGTGAACCGCTGCGCGGCCATCTCGGCGTGGACCCCGACGGTGCAGAGCAGCACTTCGGCGCTCGGCTGTGGGCGGGCGGACGGCAGGCTGACTTGATCAACCTCGTGAGGCAGGTGACGGGCGAGGAACGACTCACCAAGGTGTGCTCGGGAGCGGGCGGGCCAAGCGCGCTGGCCCGCGCCCTCGCACCAAGCCCTCGATTCTGTGCAAGGCCTGGACAACCTGGAGCGTGCCCTCGAAGCCGAGGCGCCTGAGCTTGTCGACAGTGATGCCGCGTGCGCTGACGAGGTCGGTTGCCCACTGGTGCACGCGCACGCTCCAGACTCGCTCCAGGTCGAAGCCGTGCGCATGCTCGCTCCAGATTTCGTCGCGGTTGTAGACGCGGTCGATGCTCGTAGCCACTGCCCCGACATAGGCGAAGGCCGCCGCGTAGAGAGAGTCGTCCTGGAAAGCACACAAGCAGGACGATTCAGCAAGAGCCACGGTCGGGGAGCAGGCTCGAGCGCGGGACAAACGGTCAGGTCCCGGAGGTGGGGTCGAAGCCACTGCACGAGCGTGCTGTACGCCACCTGGACCCTCGATGTGCTCAGCGAACGGTGTCCCCAGTTCACAGCGCGCACAGTTTGACAGCCGCCGAGAGGCAGTGACGGGCTAGACTCACCGGTTCGTGCGGCGGGGTCGAGCAGATCCGTTGGATCAGACTGTGGTAGGTCAGCTATGCGGTCAGGCCGGGACTGCATCAGCGGATCGAGCATGAAGAAGGACGAGTGGGTGAGATGGCGCACGTCCGTCCACCTGAAGGCCGTGCCGGTGAACAAGCCGCACATTGTCCCGAGGAGGACATCAACCAGCTTCTTGAGCTCGGCCGGAGTAAACTCGTGCCACACGGCCATGAGCTGGTCCCGCGAGTGTTGCAGACTGCGGGCCGTGACGATGCTCGGGTCGTGCGCAGCGGGTGGAGCAGCATGCATGATCCAGAGGTACATGGTCTGTACCCACGATTGGAGCTTGGCTGACTCTGTCATGGTGTGCGAGGATGTGCAGGGAGCGGGGAAAAATGAGCGCAGCGCGAGCACCGAGGACGGAGACGAGAGGACGCCGAACACGTCCGCGGAGCGTGCGTGCGCAGGAGCGCCACTGTCTGCTCCTGGTCCGCGCGCCAGAGACAGGAGTTCGAAGACACCTGCGTGTGCGTGCGAACGTGCCTGTGCGCGGTCGCAGTCCGAGCCGCGATGACGAGGGAGCTGAGCGCACGGGGCGGGGAGGAGAGGCGTGTCCCGCCTGGAGACGCTGACGTCCGGCGGGCTGAGTGCGTGGGACCAAAGCGCTCACTGCAGCTACGAGCCCTAGCCCGCGCCTTTCGTAGCCACCTCGCCGGCCTCGAGCCTTTGGGGTCTCAAGTCGCCACGAGCGTGCACAGCAGAAGGGACGCGACGGGCGCATTCTGCACAGCGCCGCAGAGGCACGGCCAGGTGAATCAAAGCTCAAGGAGCAGCGTCGCGCGGAAAGCGCAAGTTGGTGGAGAGGTGACCTCGCCCTGGTCAAGTTGTCGTCGTCGCGTCCCAGCAGCTCCTCACCTCGCCCTTCCCCTCCTCCTCACGCCGCCGCTCAAGCCATGGACCGCCCCACGCCCCGCGTCAACGCCGCAAAGCTCGCAGAGTACCGTGCGCTCCCCTCCTCCGTGGCCACGCATGCCCCCACCTCGCTCGCGACGCGCCTCGTCGCGCGCTGAAGCTGACCCTCCCCCCGCGCCTGACCAGAGACGGGCAAGGTCGTGCGCGTCATTGGCAAGGTCCTCAGCGTGCGTTTGGACGTGCGGCACCCGCGCCGTTCACCCCTGTGAGCTGACGAGACTCGCCCTCAGCTCGAGACGGAGCAGGCGCTCCTCGAGGCGGCAGACGGCGGCCAGGTCGTCGTCAAGCTCATGAAGGTGTGTCTCTCCCTCTCTCTCTCTGGTCGCCTCTCGAGCGAGTCACAGCTGACGCAGGCCACGCCGCGCAAGGACTCGAACCTGTCCGACACGTTCGTCGAAGTGATAGGCAAGAAGGGCAGTGACGACGGCGTCGTGACCGAGCTGTCGAGGTGCGGCCCCTTCGTCCTTCCCCAGTTGTCCTGCGAGCGCGCACAACTCACGAGGGAACCTCGCCCCGTACGCAGCCAGAACCTCGGCGAGAGCATCGGTGCGGCGCTCTGCTCTCGACCCTCGCCCCTCGCTTCGCCGCGCGGGCGCTGACTGACCCTGTTGCGCGACCCTGCAGACCTCGAGCTGGCGAACAAGGTCGTCGAGCTGACGCACGCGTACCCGGACGTGTTCCCGACGGGCGAGTGACGGCATCTCTCTCTCTCTCTCCCCCAAGCCCGCCCGCCTCTCTCGCTCCGTGTGCCCCGCCTGTATGTAGCTGTACTCGTGCGCCGCTCGCCGTACCCTTCTCCTCTGCCGTCCACCGTGTGGGTGTATCACCAGGGCCCTTGCTCGTCTCGCTGCGAGAGGGGGACGCGTTGCAGTAGGGAGAGAGAGTAGGGGAATCGACAGAGGGATCTCGCGCCGTTCCGTAAGCCTCCGCCCCGTGGCCTCGACACCCACGAGTGTGTGTAGAGACAGAGGGCGGCTGCAAAATTACGACGCTGGAGTGGGATGGGGGTGAGGCGAGAGTTGGCGAGCGGGCGGCGGGAGCGAGTAGGGGGGTGAGCATGAAATGGGAGGGCGCAGCGGGGTGAGTCGTAGCTGATCCAGAGGTGTCCAGAGGGAGCGAGTGATGGGCAAGAGTGACGAGGAAGAAGGAGAGAGGGAGAGGGAGAGACCGGGGGGATCGTTTTCATCGCCTCACTCGTGCGTCCCCTGCATCACCACCACCCACTTGCCCTCGAGCCAGCCACTCCATACTCGCCCATCGAGCGTGACCCCCACACACACCCGACACCCAACAACACCCGAATCACTCGAACCCCCCATGACCTCTCTCTTCGGCGGTGGAGGCCGCTCGGCCGCTCCCCAAGGCGTCCCCGACCAGGCCCGCCTCGCAGAGGCCGCCATGGAACTCGAGGCCGTCAGCGACTTGTTCACCCGCATCGTCTCGAGCTGCCACCAAAAGTGCATCTCGACCCGCTACGCCGAACCCGAACTCAACAAGGGCGAGAGCGTCTGCGTCGATCGGTCAGTCCCCCCCCTCTCTCTCTCGTGCGAGCGTACCCCCCTCATGCTGACCCTCCCCCATTTGCCCCACAGGTGCGTCGCAAAGTACTTTGCCGTCAACGAGAAGGTCCAGGAGCGGCTACAGGCGGCCCAGGCTGGCGGCCAGCGCGTCGGCATGTGAGGACCACTCGTCGAGTGTGTACTTGGAACTCGAGGGGCGGGAGCGCGAGCGGGTTGGCGCCGCACCGCGGGGGACGGGTGATGTCCAGGCAGGAGGCAGCGGCGACGACGACGACGAGGCGACGGGGCGACGCAAGGACACCGCAAATCCACGTACAGCAGCAAGCACCATTCCTTTCGGGCATCTCCAGCCCTCCCCCGTGTAACATGGCTTGAACAAGCAACCGAGGCTCGGGCGGATCGAAGGAAAGCGAGCTTGTCCTCGCTGTGAGTGGCGCGTGCGTCGACGGCTCCGCCTCATCGCTCTCTTCCTCGCCCTGCGCTTTTCTTGTTCTCTCTGCACGAATGGCGCACACTGGCTGCTGTCTCCCGCGCAGTATCTCTCGTCTTTCGCGCTGGCACTGCGTGCTCGACTCAAGCTCTCAACGGTCTTCTGCGCACCCCCTCGGAGCGTTAGATACCGACTGTCGTTGCACTGACACTGATCCAAACCCGGTTGCGACATCCCCCCAAGGCCCTGAAACTGAACGCCCCTCGCGCGCACTCACGCGACACTCACGAGGCTCACCTCCCCCCCCTCCGCGCGCGCCTCGTCCCCCTCCGCGCCAGCAGCCACGAGCGTGACCTCCCGCAGCTCGTGCGGCCGCGCGGGGCAAGCCAAAGACGACCCGAGCGCCCTCGCGAGGCGCGCGAGGCCCGCCTCGAAGTAGTCCGCCCGGACGGTGAACGTCAGGCGGAAGAAGCCCGGCGGGCCGCCGTACGCCGTGCCGCGTCCCTGCCCGGGTCGCGCGCGCGGTGCAGCGCGCTCGTCAGCAAAACGAACGGCGAGCCGCAGCAAGCGAGGAGGGGAAGAGAGAGAGGGAGAGAGAGAGAGAGAGAGAGACGCACGAGGTTGACCCCCTCGCTCCACAGCCTCCTCGCGAGCCTGTCCTCCCTCTCCCCGTCGCTCCGTCCGTCCTCACGCGCAGCCCACGCGCGCAGGTCGACCCAGATGAAGTGGCCCGCGCTCGCCGGGCGGTAAGGGACGTTGTGCGCGCGGAGGAAGGCCGTCGCGCGGGCGTGCGCGGCCGAGAGGCGCTGCTGGTTGAGGGTGAGGAAGGTGCTGAGGGAGGGGGAGAGGAGGAGAGAGGAGAAGAGGGCGTCCTGTCGTGTGGGGCGGGGCGGTCGTCGTCGTCGTCGCGCGTAGGGCGGGCGAGTCAGCGACGACCTGTCTTCCCATCCCTGCGGAGAGACAGGGAATGGGGGAGGGAGGGGGAAGACTCACGGCCGCGCTCGACACCTTGATGAGGAGCGCGCTGCTCTCGATCGCCACGTGCACGTCCGGGTTGCTCTGCGACACGAGCACGCCGAGCCGGAGCCCGTTGCAGCCAAAGTCCTTGCTCGCGCCGTACACGACGTGGATCCGCGAGGGGGAGCAGCCCGCCTCGGCGAGGGGGTCGAGCGCCAGGAGCGACGTGAAGGGCGTCGCGCAGGGGAGGTCGACCGTCGCGTACGTCGAGAGGGCGCTGTTGTGTGTTTGACGCTTGGTCAGCCTGGAGAATGCTTGAGGACAAGAGAGAGAGAGGCGCGCTAGATCTCGTCGCTGATGAGGTGCAGGCCGTGCTTCTCGACAAAGCGGCAGTACGCGACGAGCGTGTCGCGCGGGTAGCAGAACCCCAGGGGGTTGTGCGGGTTGCACACGACGACGGCGCGGACGCGCCTGCCCCGTGCCGTGCACTCTGCGTGCGCGCGCTCGAACGCGTCGAGCGCCGAGGGGGACGCCTCGGCGCCCGGCGCGAGCGGGACCCCGACGACCTCGACGCCGCTGCGGCACCCGAAGCTCGCTGCGAAGCCCGGGTACGCCGGGAGGGCGAGGAGGACGACGTCGCCCGGGTCGGCGAGGACCGCCGCGAGCGAGTCGAGGATGGCCGAGCAGCCGCCGCCGCAGAGGAGGTGGGACGGCTCGACGGGGCGGTGCGCCGCAAAGTGGGTCGAGAAGAGGTGTCTCAGGGCGGCAAAGAGGCGGTGCGAGCCCGTGAGGGCCGTGCCGTACTGCAGGGGGGACACGCGACGTGCAAGGTCAGCAGGGACTCGGAGGGGAGGGAGTCAAGAGGCTCTCACGGTAAAGTCGGCGTAGTCGAGCGACAAGTTGCGCTGGAAAAAGTCGGCAAGCCACTCGGTGCACAGGCTCTGCATGGCGGTCATCGCGACAGGAGAGACGCCGATCAGCCGACGGGGGTTGCGGAAGACACGAGGCCCTGACCCTGTGCCCGCTCCGCGCGAGCAGCACACACGCGAGACGAACAGCTGTCGCACGCACGTTCTCTGCGACGCCGAGGTTAATGAGCCCCGTCGTGTTGACCGTGCTGTACTGGCACTCGAAGAGCGAGCAGCACAGGAGGGGCGGCCGGACGAGGGCGCGCTGGCCACGCTCGCTCAGGACGGGTGGGGCCGACAGGGTCGGGATCGATGGGCAGAGCTGGGAGGACATGGCGGGCTGTGAGGGTGGGTCGTGGGGGCGTCCAGGCGCTTGCAGGTGAGCGAGAGAGAGAGATAAGGACCGAGAGCCGAGCTGAGAGGATGGAGCGAGCGGCGTCTAGAGCCGGCGGCCACCCGACGAGCCCGACCGCGCTCGTGACCTCGAGGGTCCTCCTCCTGCACGCGCAGGCCTCCTCTCGGCTCGTCCACGAGGGTCACACCCTGGAGGCAGGAGGGTGGCGTGACAAGGTGCACGTCGAGGGGTTTGAGAAGGTCACGCCGCCTGGCAGAGTGGCAGCGCAGCGCAGCGAGGACAAGAGCAGACGAGGCCCGAGTCCTGAGCGGAGAAGCAAGTCGGTATCTGAGGCGGGTCGGGGGCAGCCAGCGGATGCGCGAGCGGGCGAGGGGCAGCAGAGTGAGGTGGACGTGGTCAAGCTGCACTCGCCGCGTCTACCAGCGGGCAGCGCGCGCGAGGTCTGCTCTCAGCGCTCAGCTTGCGCGATGGCGTGCTCACGCAAGGCCAGTCGAGAGCCTAACGCCGGCTGGCGGGCTGGCGGGCTGGCGTAGACCGGATCGAAACGAGGTGGTCGAGGCCTGAGCGGGGACTCGACCTGCAGCCTGTTGATCTCCCTGCAGGCAGCCAGTTACTCACACAGACCCGAGGGGGATGCTACACTCTTCTTCCTTCCCTGGACCTGTGCTTTGGAGGCTGGGGCCACAGCAAAGCCGGTCTCACTTGCAACTTGAGTGCTCGTCGAGGGTGCCAAGTCTCTGTCATTGCAGCCGATATTGCGTGCAGGACCCTCTCGCTCCGGCCGCGGGCTCGCCTCGACTAAAGTTGGAGCGATGTTGGCGGTCCTACTATGGAGAACAGCTGGTGGGAGACAAGCCCGTCCCTGTGGCTGACCGCGACGAGGGGATGCCCGGTGAGCGCGTCGCCGAGGTGCCTGCCGAGTTGTCCGGAGACGATCCGCCTGAGCTGGTGACAGCATATGCGACACCCACCAGGGCAGCAAGAACCGCGACGGCTAGCACGGCGCCGACAACGGGCGAGCCGTGCTTGCCTCTACGCTGCTGCGTCCGCTCCTTATCGTGAGCCTTGCCGTCGTGCGTGTCGCAGCTTGGTTAGAATAGATTCGTTTAGGTGGTCGCATGACGAGTCGCAGGTGGCAATCGCGCCAGAGTCGCTCCTGCTCGAGACAGTGAGACCGATGTCGTCGCGCGAGAGGAATCGCAGCGGCCGACTTGGCTGAGCCGGCGCGGCTCTCCTGCGTCTCGCCGTGAACCACAGCATTGAAGCAGAGCAGCAGGGAGCGTCCGGGAGCCAAGATGGACGGCAGACCAACCGCTGGGCGGCCGACGAGCTCGGGCTCATCCTGCAAGTCGACGGAGAGCAAGCAGGTGCGAGTCATGGGCAGAGGGGCGCGATTGTATTCGAGTCTTGCGCGGTCTGGATGGGCTGGAGAAGGCTGCGGTGCGGTGCAGCGAGGGCGGTGGGGCGGGGGAGACGGAAGGGTGGAGGGGGAGACGTGCGACCACGAGCGCGGGGCATGCGAGCAAGCTGGTGCGGCCAGACTCGGGGTGGGTGGTCTGTACGCTTCGACAGTGTCTACAGACGGTGTCGGCGTGGGCACTAGACAGTCAGTCAGGGAGGACAGACAAGCCGGGCGTGAGCATGCGAGGGAGGGAGGGTCGCGCGGCGAGAACTTCGCCCAGCGTGGCCCTCCCCTTTCCCTCCGTTCGATCTCGCTCCCACAGATCAGCCATGCCGTCGACTCGTGCGTCCCCCCCTGCAGGCCACTACACAAGCCCAGCTGACCCGCCCACCCCTTGCCTGTCCCTCCCCCTCGGTCGCCGCCGCCGCCCCCCTCCCCCGTCAAAACCCTTCGTCGGCCTCCTCGCTGCTCTCCTCGCATCTGCACAGGTCTCTACGCGAAGGCCCGGGTCAGCGGACAGCAGCGCGGAAAGCGGAACGTCAGGACCAACACCAACCTCGTGCAGATCGAGGGTGTTGCCAACGCTGAGGAGGCTCGCTTCTACGAGGGCAAGGTGAGCCCCTGCTCGCTCCCCCTGGCTTCTGACCGCCTCCCCAGCCTTTCCCAGCCACTCGAGCCGTCCCTGTGGACCAACCGCAGGCGGGCACAGTGCAGCACAGGTGCGGTCGGGGCAGCGCGGTGCACTGGCGGGGAGGACGAGGTCCGGTCGACGGCGCGTGACCGGCGGCACCGGCGTATGTCTGGACGTGTGCCGGTGGCCCAGACGGCTGTGCCGGAGTAGGAGGCGGGCGAACGGGGTCGCAGGGTCGCGGGACGACGTGAACGGAGGCGTTGACGAGCTGAGCACACCTCCCTTCCGTCTGGACGTCGCGCTGACCTGCTGCGTCTTCCCCGACAACCAGCGCGTCGCCTACGTCTACACCGCGCAGAAGGCGATCGGTGGCTCCAAGGTCCGCATCATCTGGGGCAAGGTCACCCGCCCGCACGGCAAGTCGGGCATGGTCCGCGCCCAGTTCCGCCGCAACCTCCCGCCCAAGGCGTTCGGCCACACTGTCCGCATCGTGAGTCTTCATTCTGTGTCGCCTGCTCAGAAGAGCTCCACCCCACTGACTTCGGCTCCTCCCCCACACAGATGCTCTACCCCTCGAACAGTCCGTCTCGCTCGCCTTCCCGCCGCCTCTCTATCACCACCGTGCAGCAGTCACTGACCATCTCGCACCGCCACAGTCTAAATCGCCTCTTCCCAGCGATTCAGGTTCTCCGAGGTTCAGTAGCGCGCGCATGACAACGACGATGATGGTCTCTTCTCCCTCTCCCTCCGAGCGCGCACTCCCCGCCCGTTCCCGCTCTCGACCCTGCGCTTCCCTCGACCGCTTCGCCCAACCGTTGCGCTGCATGACGGGCACGGTGACCCGCTGCACGTGCGACCGACGGCAGAGCGGGTCGCGGACGAGCTGCACCCACGGGCGCTCGCGGGTTCGGCTGGGAACGGAGTGAGCGAGCGAGCGCCGTGGCGGAGGCGCGCGCGACGAGAGAAACGTCGCAAAGCAGAGAGCCAGAATCACGCCGCCCAAGTGGGGCCCGCGTGCAGCCCGAGACGGAGAGAGCGGGCCGGCGCACAGTCCGCGCGACTTCCGGGCTTGCGCTCGCGAGACAGCTCACACGGAGGGCACAAGGGTGGGTGGGTGACTGAACCACGTGCATTCGAGCGCCGCAAGTGATCGACCCTCAGCCGGTCTACAACACGAGGGGGAGGGAACCTGCGAGACCCCGCTCTTCAGCACGCCCCCCAGCCGGTGAGGTGGGTGCGCTCCGAGGACTCCAGACGAGGGAGGGCCTCTTTTACGCCTCCTCGGCGTCGACGACAGTGGTCTGGAGACCCTGCGAGGCGGAGGAAAAAGAGGGTGTCAGACTCACTGGGGGCACACGCGGCACAAAAAGAGGCAAGAGAGAGCTCACCTTGAAGTCGGTGGTGGGGACGACCGAGACCTGGGTGTAGAGCTTCTCGTCGGCGGGCGCGTCCTCGTTGTCGTTGCGCTTGCGGTGGAGGCGAACGCGGAGACGGTGCGGGACGTTCTTGATGCCCTTGCCCCAGATGGCCTCGTTGACCGACGGCTCGAGGAGGACCTTCTTGGTGCCCATGGCCTTCTGCGCAAAGGTGCGGACGGCCTTGACCGCCGAAGGGGCGCGCTGTTGCACAAGGGGGCAGGGAGGGAGCCGACCGTCAGCTGAATGAACAGCGACATCTCGCAACTCCGAAGAGCGCGGAACAACCACAACGGCCGGAGCCGCGGGTGCAAGGGGAGGAGGGGGTGCGAGGGGGGGATTGCCGTGTCCGTCGCGCCGTGTGATCGGGGATGGTGCGAGGGTGGGGAGATCAACCTACGTGCTTGAAGCCCTCGCCGTGGACCTTGGTGTGGAGGTGGATGGTGTACTCGCGGGCGACGACGTCCGTGAGGGCCGAGCGGGTCTTGCGCTCGGTGTTCTTCTGTCCACGGGCCATTGTAGAGGCTGTGCGTGCGTGCGTGCGAGGATGGATGGGAGGACAAGGGAGGCGCCAAGGGTCAGTCTCGAGGAAGAACGAGGGGTGCACTCAGCAGCGCGTCGTGAGAGGTCCCAGCTCCGCCCGCCCAGCCCCAACTCGCCCGTCCCGGCCCGTGCCTCCTGTCGCCCAGGCGCACCTCGCCCCGCTGTGCTGCGGCACTGTGACAGCCTCGAGGCAACCCCGGCGACGCGCGTGGCCAGGGGGGACGAGGCGAGGCGGGGCGATTTTTGCGACGCCGGCGACGAGGGCACGAGCGGGCGGGGCGGGGCGGGACAAGGGCGAGGATGGAGCTGGAGAGGCACTGCACGAGCCAGAGTGTGGGACAGAGGCTCACGTTGGGGTCTTGTCGGAAGAGCGGGAAGGTCCAGAGGAGAAGCCGAGAGAGGCGAGACGAGGGGAGGGAGGTCATCGGATGGCGCGCTCTCGCTCTCCTCTCACAGTGTCAAAGCGCCCACTTGTTAGTTTGCCACTATTCCGGACGCGGTCTAGAGTGACTCGTCGAGCGAGCTGCACGGAAAGAGCTGGTGAGCGAGTGCGGCGGGCTCATTAGTAGAGCAGTTGTAGGCCACAATACAAAAGGGGTAAGTCGCGGGCTCCGCCTCCCACCTCATCGCTCCCCCCCAGCTCGCGTCTCCTGCTCGCTCACCACGACCTCCTCAGAGGGCCAGGAGTGCACTTGTTGGCCCCTCACCTCACCATGTCGGCCTCTCCACAAGCCAACCAGGGCCTCGACGACGGCTCGCCCGTCGCGCAGGACCTCATCCCCTCGCACACAACCGACGACAACGACGGCGCTCTCCCGCACAACCTCTCGAGCCTCGAACAACAGGCAGAGGAGAACGAAGTCAAGGACGAGGAAGGCGCCCCCTCGGACGACCAGCCAGAGGACACCGGCAACGACCCCGAGGAGGACCTCGACGAGGAGGAGGGAGAGGCCACTCAGGACAGGGAGGCGCGTGGCGAGGCAGAGGACGACGACGACGAGGACGAAGACGAGGCGAGTGCTGCTGCTCGCAGGTGGCCGCTGCGCCCTGTCCTGCTCCCACGCTGACCCTTCTCCCACCTCCCTCTCCCCACCCCACAGGACGACGAGGACGAGGACGAGGACCGCCCGCGCAAGAAGCGGGTGCGTGGTCACTTCTTGTGCTTGACTCAAGCAAGCTTTTACTGACACGCTGGCACCCAAGCAGAGACGGCGGCGCGGTGGCAACCAGTTCCTCGACATCGAGGCCGACGTCGACGAGGACGAGGACGAAGAGGAAGAGGAGGGAGAAGAGGGCTTCCAGGCCGTCGGTACGTACAGTTCCCTCTCTAGCTGAAACCCCCGACTGCGAGCTGACGCGAACGCCGCAGACAACTTCATCGTCGACCGCGCCCCTCGCGACGGCGACCGCGCGCGCGCGGCCCTGCCCGCAGGCGGCGACGACGAGGCCGAGGGCGACTTTGGCGACGAGGACGGCGACGCGGCGCACCGTCGCCTGGACCGGAGGGAGATGGCGGCGCGGGACCGGGAGGCGAGGGCCAAGGCTGAGGAGCTCGACGCGCGGTACAAGCGCTCGCGCTACACGGCCGAGACGAGCGAGGCCTTTGCGCCCAAGGCCTTGCTGATGCCCAGCGTGAATGACCCGAGCATCTGGGGTGTCAAGTGCAAGGTGCGCCCGGCCTTCAATCCTCCTCGTGATCCGCCGTTCGCCGACTGACCTCTCGAGGCCCCCCGCCCAGATTGGTCGCGAGCGTGACCTCATTCTGTCCATCTCGCGCAAGGCCGTCGCTATGGCCGCGTCGGACAATGCGCAGCCCATCGAGATCATCTCGGCGTTCCAGCGCGACTCGCTCAAGGGTTACATCTACGTCGAGGCGCGCTCCGAGGCGCACGTGCGCAACGCGATCCAAGGGCTCGTCGGCATGTACCACAACGGGCCGAACGGAATCTTCCTCGTCGACCTCGAGGAGATGCCCGACCTGCTGCGCACCAAGCAGAAGCGCGTCGACCTCGAGCCGGGCGGGTGGGTCCGCTTCAAGCGCGGCAAATACGCGGGCGACCTCGCGCAGATCCTCTCGCCGTCCGAGAACGGCGACATGGTGGCCGTCAAGTTCATCCCGCGCATCGACCTGACGCCCAAGGACGAGGGCGTCCAGACGGGGCCCGACGGCAAGAAGCGCCGCAAGGGCTCGTCGGTCCCGATCGCGTTCCGCCCGCCGCAGCGCCTCTTCAACCCGGAAGAGATCAGCAAGGCGTACGGCAAGGAGGTGTCGAAGCGCGGCTCGATCTACACGTTCAAGAACGACGAGTACGTCGACGGCTTCTGCGAGAAGGACGTGCGCATCTCTGCGCTCACGATCGAGGACGTGCACCCGTCCATCGACGAGTTGACGCGCTTCCAAGGCGACGCGGCCAACGGCGCCGAGGGCTCGCTCGACCTGGCCCAGATTGCCGAGGCGACGCGCAAGGTCCAGAAGTCGATCCTCGAGCCGGGAGACCACGTCGACATCTTCGAGGGCGACCAGAAGGGTGTCTACGGCACAGTCGAGTCGATCGTCAACGAGGTCGTCCTCGTCGCGCCGCACGCCGACCTCGACCTCGGCAACACCAAGATCGAGGTGCCCGCGCGCAGCGTGCGCAAGCGGTTCGCGGCCGGTGACCACGTCAAGGTCATGCAGGGCGCCAACGCCGACGAGACGGGTCTGGTCGTCAAGGTCGAGGGCGACGTCGTCACGTTCCTGTCGGACCTGAGCGCGACCGAGGTCAGCGTCTTTGCCAAAGACGTGCGCGAGGCCGCAGAGGTCGGCGCGGGCGTCAACGTCATTGCCGGGTACGAGTTGCACGACCTCGTCCAGCTCGACCCGCAGACGGCCGGCGTCATCATCAAGATGGAGCGCGACCAGTTCCGCATCCTCGACCAGACGGGGACCGTCCGTGCGCTGCGCCCGAGCCAGATCAGCCAGAAGATTGTCGACCGCTTTGCCGTCGCGACCGACAAGGACGGGTTCGACATCAAGCTCGGCGAGACGATGAAGGAGTCGCGTCCCGTGCGTGCCCTTTTCCTTCCCTTTCGCAGCTCCCTGAAGGACGACGACGACGACAACTCACGATGCACACCCTCGCAGAACGGCCTCATTGAGCGCCGCGGCAAGGTCTTGCACGTGTACCGCTCGCTCTTTGTCTTCCTCCATGCGCGCGACGTCCTCGAGAACGGCGGCGTCTTCGTCGCGTACGCGCGCAACCTCGAGTCGACGGCGCCGCGGCCCAACAAGCCCAAGGTCGGCATGGGCATGAACCCGGCCATGGCGGGCGGCCTGCCCCAGCCGCAGGTCCAGACCGGAGTCAGCTTCCGGCCCGACCAGCGTATCAACCGCCGCGTCGCCGTCACGCGCGGCACGTACAAGGGCAACACGGGCATGATCAAGGACGTGACGGGCCAGCAGGCGCGCGTCGAGCTCCACTCGAACAACAAGGTCGTCACCGTCGACCTCGCCAAGCTCAAGGAGCAGCTGCCGGACGGCACCCTCATCGAGCTCCAGGAGCGTCGCGGCGGTGGTGGCCCCCCCGGCTCGGGCGGCGGGCCGGGCTACGGCGCGCGCAACGGCTTCGAGCGCGCGGGCTCGACCTTCTCGCAGGGCCCGCAGATGGGCCCGCCCGGCGGCGGGTACGGCGGCCCGCCCGGCTACGGTGGCCCTGGCGGGCCGATGGGCCCGCCCGGTGGTGCAGGCTACGGCGGCGCGACGGTGTATGGCGGTGGTCCGGGCGGGGGAGGCGGCACGGGCATGTACAGCGGCGGTCGCACGCCCGCCGTCAACTTCTCTGGCGGGAGGACGCCGGCGCCTACGTTCGGCGGCGCGACACCCTTCGGTGGAGGGGCGACGCCCGCGTACGGAGCACGCGGAGGTGCCTTTGACCCCTCGGGTCGCACGCCGGCGTACCCCGCCATGGGCGGCGGCGGCGCGTTTGACCCGTCGGGCCGCACCCCCGCGTACCCGGGCGGTGGCCGCACGCCGGCCTACCCTGGACCGGGAACCGGAGCATCTGCCCCGAGCGGCGGGGGTGGCGGCGCGGGGTACGTGCACCCGGACCGCGCGGCGCTCGCGGCAGGCGCGGGCTCGCGCACGCCTTTCTACAACGGCCCTGCTCCCGCCGCTGCGCCTCCCACCTTCGCTGCCTCGGGCGCCAACGCCTTCAACCCCTCGTCGCGCACGCCATACGGCCAGCCGGGCCTCGGCGACGGCGGCAAGACGCCCGATCCGCGTCGCGCGGCTGCCGCTGCCGCTGCCGGCGGCAAGACGCCGTACGGCATGAGCGGCGGTCGCACGCCTGCGTACGGCGCCAAGAATGGCTACGGCGCGGCGAGTGCACCGACGCCTGCGGCGAACGCGGCCCCGACGCCGGCTGCGAGCGGGAGTGGCGGCGGTGGGTGGGACGACGACGAGTGGGCCTCGGGTCCGGCGAGCGCACCGACGCCGGCGGCGCCGCCGGGTGGAGACTATGCAGGCGCTCCGACGCCTGCCGCTGCCGCACCCACGCCGGGAGCGTACCTCGGCGCGCCAACACCGGGTGTGTTCGCAGGAGCGCCGACGCCCGCTGCCTACCCCTCGGGTCCCACGCCCGGAGGCCCTGGCGCATACGGCGCATCGGCACAGACGCCTGCAGGGGGGTCTTACCCGTACCAGACACCGTACGCGGGCGCCGCGACGGCGGCTGCCGAGCCGCTCGAGGAGCGCCAGGCGAGCGTCGCGGCCGTGCCACCGCCGCGCGAATGGGTCATCGAGGGTGTCAGGGTCATGTGCAAGAGCAGCGCGTACCAGGGTGACCGCCTCGTGGGCCAGCACGGTGCGTCCCTGCTTGCTCTCCGTCTCTCCTCACTCCCTCCGACCTCCGCTGACCTGCTCGGTTCCGACCTGCAGCCATCGTCACCGAGACTTCGACCGCGACGTGCGGCTTTACACTGGACTCGAACGGCGAAAAGGTCGAGGGCTACCCGACGTCAGACCTCGAGCCCATGCCGCCTTACGACAAGGACGACTCTGTCCTCGGTGCGTCGTCTTTCGCCTCTTCTCCCTCTCTGACCGCTCCTTCTGACTCCATATCCTGCTTCCCAGTCATCGGTGGTGAATACCGCGGACAGCGCGGCAAGACCAACTACCAGGACGGCGACGACTGGATGATCGCGAAGCCAGACGGCTGTCAGTCGGCTCCTTGCCCGTGCCTCTCCCGCTCTGGTCTCAGGCTGACCCTGAGTGCATCCCCTCGCAGCCTCGATTATCGTCAACGTCCGGCAGCTCGTGCAGCTTTCGCAGCAGTGATACGAACGACTGAATCGAAAAGGAGCGCCCTCTCGAATCCCTCCCTTCTCCTCTTTGCTTCCGCAGCTTGTGCAGTGTTCCCCCCTCTCCGTTGTCTCCGCTTGGTAATCGTGTCTGGGTCGCGCAGGACGACTTTGCATTGTGCACGCCTCTCGTGTCGCATCGGGACCTTGCGAAGGGAATGAGCTGCAGGCCGCCGATGTCGGGGACCGCTGCGCCGAAGGGTCCGGCCGTGGGACGTACCCACGAACGGGCAGGCCTGACTACACGGGGCCGGGCCTTGCGAATGACAAAAGGGGGGTTGCCTCTCTGTGGCACCCAAAAAAACGAAGGCCTGAGCGGCAAAAGAAGAGACGCATTCGCCCAATGTGGGGCTCGAACCCACGACCACCAGATTAAGAGTCTGGTGCTCTGCCGACTGAGCTAACCGGGCGTGTTGCTTGATGCGGGGCGGCCGTTCTGCCGTTACATAGCGCGGCTGTAGACTGACCGCTCTCACTCGTGCTCGAGCCCCCTTCCTCCTCACTGCCCACTCTCCTCCGTGCCCCCGGTGGACTAACGCTGCCTCTGGTAGCTTTGCACGATTGCACACCAGCATGACGATCACACGCACGGGCCTCGTCTGCGCTCACGCGCTGTCAGCAGTTGGGCCCCCGACGCGCACGGGCCTCTTCGCCAGTTGCGTCCAGAGACAGCTTCGCGAGCACGCACGGAGGTGCAGCCTTGCACGACCGAAAGCGTAACAAGTATGTGTTTTCCACCGACGCATCTGAGAGGAGCTTGCAGACACGAGCGGGCGGAAGAGGCGAAGAACGAGTCCGACAGGACGCGCACTCAGCCCCAACTTGTCCGGACCGCGAGCGCCACGCACGCTTGTCCGCCACACGACCTGACGACCCTGCCCCGACTCTGCTCGGCCACGCCAACGCTGTCACAGGACCAGGCGTCGCCAAGCGTCACAGCACCGGCGCGAGGTCCAACAGGTCCTCCGGGAACGCGTCGAGCCTCCCAAGCGCTCCGCCCCCGCGCGCCGCCCTCCGACCGTTGCCCTCACCGGAGATGAGAGCCGACTCGACAAGAGGGCGCTCCGACGGGAGCACGGCCTCGAGGTACGCTGCAGGGGAGCTGCCTGAGCCAGCTCCAGCTCCAGCTCGCCCTCGCGCCAAGGAGCTACCCATCCCCGCCTGTCGCCACGCCTTGCAGACACGGACGGAGCTCACAGTGTCGCATCGGCGGGCTAGCTGTAGCTGTCGTATCGGAGGAACCCCCTGGCGAGGGAACGATGAGGGTGCGTCTTGCGGGAGAACGTTGCTGCGCCACGGTAAGGGCACGTGGCGGAGTCGAGCTGCGCGACGCAGTCGTGAAGACGCCTGAGTAGCTCGTGGCGTAGCTGCGGTGCCTCTCTGAGGGTGAGGTCACGAAGACGAGCGAGGGCGAGGACCGAGACCTGATGAGGGCTCGAGCGGGGTCCAGGGCTCGGGTCCTCGAAGAATGGCGACTCGTGCGAGAGAGCCACGCACTCTGTGCTTGAGAGAGACACGCTCGAGAACAGGTCCACGCGCTGTACAGAGGAGTTGACTCGCTCGAGGAGCGCTCCCGTTCCTCCTCTCAAGCTCGTCGTCGCTCTCCTCCGCTGGTCGCCACTCCCTCTCCGCACACTTGAAGCAGCCCTGCCGTCGTCCCTTCCACACAGCCCACTCCCTCCCGCTACACATCCCCTAAACGAGCTTGACGTCGTACTTGGTCACCTCGACGCCACCCCCCGCGGCGTAGCCCGTCCCGTCGCTCGCGAGCGGGATGTACGGCACCTTCTTGTCGAGCGGGGTCGTGCAGTGTGCGCAGACCTTGTCGGGGCTGCAGAGCGTGTCGACGCAGGTTGAGCTGCGGGTGGGAGGGGAGGGGGGGGGGGGAGGGGGTCGGGGGAGTGAGAACCACCGAGGTGAGCTTCGAGGTGACTCCCGAGTGAATGGAGGAAAGGAAGTGGAGAGAGAAGGGCGCACCACAGGACGTGACCGCACGCCTTGAGCACAAACGCCTTGACGTTGTTGGTGATGCTCTTGCGGCAACTCGGGCACAAGACGACGGGCGACCCGGACGCGGTCTTCTCTGCCGGGTCCTCGGTGAAGTGGACCGGCGTGAGCGCCTTGAGGCTGACGGGGTGGGGCCGCTTGCCCGCGTGGCACAGGGTCTGGAGCTTGACGTCGATGATGTTCTCGGGCGTGGCCGAGGGCGTGAGGGAGGGCTGTCGTGTCGGATGGGGGAGGGGGAGGCGAGAGGTGAGTCCCGACGATGCAGCCCGACGTCGTGACTGACACGGAGGAGGAGGAGGAGGACGAGTTTGTTGTGAACGCACCAGCCAAAAGTTGGGCAGCTTTGCCTTCCTCGCCTCGGCCATGTCGCGCGCCGTCTGGCTCAGGGCCTCTTGCGTCTTTTCCTGCGTCAGCCGCTCAATCTCGTCCTCGTCGAGCTCAAAGACGCGCTTGGTGCCCCTCGGCGCGCCGTCCTCGCCCACCTTGGTCGCGCCTCCCTTGGCCGCCGCCCCCGAGCCCAACCCCGAGCCCGACGACCCCGACGCAGGCTTGCTCCCGCCGAGGGACGACTGGGCCGTCTCAAACTCCCTCAGGACGCGGTCCCTCGCGTCGGCCCTCGCGCGCGCCATGTCGGCCTCTGACTCTGTGCGCATGCGCTCGAGGAGGACCTGCTGGCGCCTGATGTCCTTCTTCTGCGCGACGAGCGCCTCGAGGATGCACTCTTGGCAGTAGACGTGGCCGTCCGGGCAGGTGCGGGGGTCGCGCGCGTGGCGCAGGCACAGGGAGCACGCGTCAAAGTCCTGGAGGAGGGCGGTATTGAGGTTAGCAGAGGTGCTGGCTGCTCCAGGGAGAGGGGAGGGGGGGGGGGGAGGCAAGAGCGCACCTTCATCGAGTCGCGGCCGAGGCGACCGTGGCGCGAGCCCGAGTTTGCCATTTCGCGCTCTGCGTAGGTAAAGTCTGCGCGGGACGTGTTGTTGCGGCCATGGCGTCCCATGGTGAGAGCTTGCGGGGGGGGAGATGAGGAAGAGCGAGGTCGGCGACGGCTCAAGGGGCGGGACTGATCGAGTTGGGGCGAGTCGGTGGGCACTGTGTGGGTGTGGTGGCAGACTGAACTGGGTGTGGCGTATCGCCAGAGTGTGTGGGGGAGAGTCAAGCGAGAAGAGATCCGACGAGACAGCGACGGCGGCCACACGACTCTCTCTCGCGTGCTCACCCGACTCGACTAGACTACGGTGAGCCCTCGCTAGATTGCTCAACACGTCCTCCCATGTGTGCCCCCTCGACGAGCCGTACTCGCCCGCCCGAGCCACCTTGTTCCCCTCGTCGTCCTCATCTCCAAAAGTCCCTCCGCCCCCGCTCTCGGCCCTGCTGGTCCGGTTTGACCCTCACAAGCCATCGCAGTCGATGGCTTGACGAGGACACCTTGTGCCTGCGAGCCGCGTCGCCCGCACAGGGCCCACTGGGTGCGGGACCTTGACCCGCACAGCGACTCGAAGCCAACACTCCTTGACCCCAAACAAACAAGCGAGCTGACAATCTGACCAACCCCCGTGCCAGATGGCGACCGCATTGCTCGAGACGCACTGCCCCTCGCTCAAGCTCCTCGCAAAGGGCAAGGTCCGCGACATCTACGCCATCCCCGACGTCGACGACGCCCTCCTCTTTGTCGCGACCGACCGCGTATCGGCCTTTGACGTTGTCATGAAGAACGTGCGCCCCCGCTCTCTCTCTCGGCCGCCGTAAGCAGAGCAGACGACGAGGCGAGGCTGACGCCTGTCCCCTCCCGGCTCGCTCGCTCGCTCGCTCGCTCGCAGGGCATCCCCAACAAGGGCAAGCTCCTCACGCAGCTGTCGCTCTTCTTCTTCGACCTGCTCTCCCACGCCCCCGAGACGAGGCACATCCCCAACCACGTCATCACGAGCAACGTGGCCGACATGCCCGCCGCCGTCCACCCGTACCGGGACCAGCTCGAGGGGCGCGCCATTCTCGTCCGCAAGGCGACCGTCCTCCCCGTCGAGGCCATCGTCCGCGGCTACATCACGGGCTCGGCGTGGGCAGAGTACCAGAAGTCGGGCACGATGCACGACATGAAGCTGCCCGAGGGATTGAAGGAGTCGTCGCGGTTCGAGCCGCCCTTGTTCACGCCGTCGACCAAGGCAGAGGTCGGCGACAAGGACATCAACATCCACCCGGACGAGGGTGAGTCCGGCGCGAGCCCTCTCTCCCTCTCTGCGCGTCTCGCGCTGACACTCGCTCGCTCGCTCGCTCCCTCGCCCCCGCGCTCGCTCGCAGTGTCGAAGCACCTCCCCGACCCGGCCCTCGCCAAGCCCCTGCAAGAGTACGCCCTCGCGCTCTACTCCACCGCCGCCGCGCACTCGCTCTCCCGTGGCCTCATACTCGCCGACACAAAGTTCGAGTTTGGCCTCCTCCCGCCCCCCTCCCCCGGGGGCGCGCCAGTCCTCGCCCTCGTCGACGAGTGCCTCACGCCCGACTCGTCGCGCTTCTGGCCGCGAGACCAGTACGCCGAGGGGGCCCGCATGGTCGGGTTCGACAAGCAGTTCCTCCGCGAGTGGCTCAAGAGTGGCGGCGGAGGGTTTGGCAGCAAGGGGGGCGGGATCGGCGAGGACCCCGTCGAGATCCCGCGCGAGATTGTCGAGCAGACGTGGGGCAAGTACGAGGAGGCGTTTGAACTCCTCACCGGGCGCAAGTTTGCCGCATAGCCGGCTGGCTGGCTGGCTGGAATGGGGGCCCAAGCAATGGATTTGTGTCACGCGTGCGCGCGCGCTGAACGGTTACAGCGAGTCGCACGCGTTGAGGTACTCGACGGGCATGTGTGCGCCGACGAGGTCACTCCGCAGGAGCGGCAGCTGGAAGAACCGCCTCGGGTCGCGCACCTCGTACAGACCCCACAGATCGTCCTCTCCGTCTAACTCGTCCCCGCCCTCGCGCTCGAGCTCTGCCCGCCGCCGCTGCTCGAGCTCTGTCGGGAGCCGGTCGAGGTGGTACGCCCGCCCGGCGGGGACCGCCGCCTCGACCGAATCGACGTCGTCCTCCTCCGGCGCCGCCGCGCCCCTCGGGTCCCACCCCTCCGCCTCGGCCCTCGCCCGCCACGCCAGCTCCTCGAGCCTCCTGACCTCCTCTCCACTCCCATCCCCCTGCCCCCCCTCCTCCTCGCACCTCCTCACCGCCCGCCTCCAACCCCACCACAACCTCCCCACTCCCACTCGCCCTCCCTCCTCCTCCCCCTCCTCCCCGCCGCCCCCGTCCCGCCCCCGCCCCCGCCTCCGCCGCGCACGCTCCAGCCTCCCAACCACGCGCCGCACGTCCCTCACGTGCGGGACGATCCCCATCCGGCAGACGACGTCCGCGCCGAGGCTCACGCTCGTCACGAGCGGCGTGGCCGACGCGCCGTGGCGGTCCTTGCCCGTGTCCGTCGCGGGAGAGGAGGAGGAAGATGGGGAGGAGAAAGGGTAGGCGCACCGCGCCGCGAGCGGCGCGTTGAGCGTCGTCGGGTGCGCGAAGCACACGGCCCTCACGGGGCGTCTCCAACCTCCGTCCGCCGCCCTCTCCCCCGCCCTCGCGCGCCCTCCCTCCTCCTCCTCCTCCTCCCCCCCGCAGTCGTCCGGCCCGAGCCCCGCATCAGGGCGGACGACCCACGCGCGCGCGTGCGGGTCCCACGCCGAGACGAGGAGCGCGACGGCGCTGGCGAGGGCGGCGCCGAGGGAGTGGCCGGTCAGGACGAGGGCGTAGCGTGGGTGGGCGGCGAGGGTTGTGCGGAGGGTTGGGAGGAGAGGGGAGCGGGTAGGGGAAGGGGAGGGGGAGAGGCCCAGGAGGTGAGACGCTGTGGTGAGGATGCCGGAGTGGATGCGGTACCGCGTCGGGGCGGCAGTGGCGGACTCTTCCTCGAGTGCGGGTGTGGGGTCGGGTGCAGCGCGTGACGGTGACGGGGGGAGGCGAGGCAAGTCGAGCGAGACGAACGAGCTGTCGAGGTCGGTTCGGCTGCGAGTCGAACGTTGTCAGCCTCTTTCGCATGACAAGGGCCGCGAGAGAGAGAGCGAGAGAGAGATCTCACAGGTCAGCGAGCGACTGAGTCCCGCGAAAGACGACGACAATCTCGCCCCGCACGTCGTCTCGCAGGAGGAACATCTGCGGCGCGTAACTCGAGTCGCCCTCATCCTCGTCCCCCGGTGCTGCGTTCGTCGTCGGCAGGCCCGTGTACCTCTTCTGGATCGCGACGTGCAGCACGTCGCGGTGGTCGTGGACGCCGCCGAGGTGCGCAAAGACGCGCTGCGGGAGGGTCTGCCCCGAGGGGGTGAGGAGCGGTGTCGGCGGTGAGGGGATGAGGATTTGCAGCCCGTACGAGGCGGTCGAGAGGCGACAACAGCGCTTGATGAGCGCTACGAGGTCGGCGACGGGGTCGCTGTCCTCGCACACGGGGGGCAAGGGCGGCGAGGAAGGCAGCTGGGAAGGCCCTTCGCCCAGCGAGAGCGGCGGCGGGTCCTCGTCGAGCAACTGACCGATCGTCGCAGGCGCTGCGTCTGGCTGCGGGCCTCTTGGTGCGCGCGAATCATTCGGCGTCGCCGGACTGAGCTCGTCGCGGCTGATGAGCGAGCCGACGAGGACGCCGTCCTCCCGACTGGTCACGACGAGTCCCTCGCCGTCTTCTCCGTCGCCCTCGCCCGCCCAGCGATACGACTGTTGCCTCTTGATGATCGACGGGCGCTTATCGGCGGAGCTCTGCTTGCGTCGCTGAGGGCCAAAGCGCGGCGTCCTGGGGACGCCGTCGTCGGTCGCGCCGCCGTTGAGCAGGACCAGTCGTCCGGGTCCTTCTCTGAGCCACCGCGCGTGCGTCACTGGAGAACACGCCGAGCGAGTGAGTCGTACTGTCGACAGTGCGGCGCGACGATGATGGACGTGACGCACTGCTCTGCAGCATGGCGAGTTCCGCCAGCCCCCTCGCGACGCTCCACATCCCGAGCGGCTCCTCCCCCTCCTCCTCAACGACCCTGTCCCACTCGGCCCTGCCCGTGCGCCAGTACTCGCCCACGGCCCTCGCGACCTCTGTCCTCCCGCTCAGGTTCATCCCGAGCCAGTACACGAACGTCCCCGTCGCGCGGAGGGCCCCCCAGCTGGCGACGACGAGCGCAGAGAGGTGGTACGCGACGAAGAAGGCGAACCCGACGGTGTGGACGACGAGGCCGACGAGGCCGCCGACGGAGGCGAGGGACGTGTCGAGGCCGGCGGAGGAGGGGGCAGGGGGCGAGCCGATGAGGAGGTAGATCGCCGAGTCGACGAGCCGGCGCGTCACTGTCGTCGGCCTGCGAGGCGGGACTGTCCGCAGGACGAAGGGGCTTCGCGGACTCGACGAGGCGAGAAAGTTGGCGCGCGTCGAGACCGAGGCCGATGAGCCAGGCGCGCGCCGCGCGCTGCTGCGCCGTCGGAGGATGCCAAAGTAGTCGTCGAGGGCGCTAGGTTCGAGCGCGAGAGGGGTAGAGACGGTTGGTAAAGGCGGGAGGTCCGGGTTCGAGACTGGCCCGAGTGCAGGTGCCGACGGCGGTCGCAAAGGGACGTCTTCAGGCTCTTTGAGAGCGTTCAAGCTGGAGGAGGGCGCTGCGAGTCCCGGATCGGAGGGCGGCGAGCCCAGCAGCGCGGCGGGCGTGACAGCCGTGAGGAAGCGCCCGTCCGCCTTCGTTGTCAGCCCCGGCTGCTCGTCCCCACCCTCCTCCGATCCACCTGTGGCATCCCGTCGACTTCGATGCCTCTCCAGCCTTCCCGCAACCCTCCTCCCCACCTCCGCGCCAATCTCCCACGCCCTGAGCCCGCTCTCCGCACGCTTGAGCCTCCTGCGCTGCCGCTCCTCGTGCCTTCCCGCGCCCTGCGCCGCCTGTCGATCTGCGCCAATCCGGGCCGCATCACCCCCAAGCGCGTCGCCAACGCGCTGCGCCGCCTCGCCGAGCGACAGACCTCTCGGTCCCGCCGCGCGTGACGACTCGTCGAGCGCTCTGCCCCTGCCCTCGCCGGACGCAGTCGCATCCCCCTCGCCGTACCCACCCGGCGGGCCCAGCACCCTCACGAGCTTGACGGCCGTGCTGAAGAGCCCCGCGGGGAAGAAGGGCACGGGAGGCGCGCGTCCCTGCGCGAGGAGCCGCGCGTGCTGGCGCTGCTGGCGCGAGAGGGCGCGCGCGGCGCGGGTGCCGAAGAGGCCTGCGGGGCGGGTAGAGGAAGGGAGTGTCAGCGGGGACAGGCACACAGAGGGGTAGGGGAGGCAGGGACGCGCCGTCGAAGGATTCGCGAGGGGAATCGCTCGCGAGGAGGGGTGGTGGGAGGAGCAGCGCGAGGTCGTCGTCGTCCGAGTCGCTGCTGGTGTGGCTTGGGGTACCCCGTAGCGTCCACCGCAGGACGTCGCCCTCTGACTGGGAGCGCCCCACCCTCGCTCGCCGAGCTGAGCCTCCGGGTCCGGCGCTGGTCCATCCCCCAGGGAGCGCGAGCGGCGTGGGCGGTGCGGGCAGGTGCGACGAGTCTGCCGTGTCG
The DNA here is from genome assembly GCA_006352295.1 of Rhodotorula diobovata. Classification (NCBI taxonomy): domain Eukaryota; kingdom Fungi; phylum Basidiomycota; class Microbotryomycetes; order Sporidiobolales; family Sporidiobolaceae; genus Rhodotorula; species Rhodotorula diobovata. Next base: position 469 of record SOZI01000053.1, on the reverse strand, counting down.
CTGCTTGTGCGCTTGAGCGATTGCGCGGTCAGGTTGCTGCAGGAGGAGGCCCCGCTCGTTGGTGGTGCTCCACGAGGACTCCGGAGAGGAGGGGACCAGCGAAAGTCGCCCTGCTGCGACAGCTGTGCGCCTGCGATGGATGTAGGGGTGGCAGCGCTGGTGCTGGCATCGCACATGAGGTTGTGTCTTGAGGAGAAGAGCAGGGAGCGGCGACAAGGCCGAGCCCGCTTGTGCTCGCGCGCGCGCACGTGCGCCGAGCGGTTCGGCGGCATGGGGTCGACCGCAGGCCTCCAGAGAGCCGTCGAGACAACGAGCGCGTGCGTACACTAGTTGCAAAGACGGATGCTACAACGACCCAGATTCGGCAGGCGCGACAAGCACAAAGGCGCGAGGACCCCTTCCCCTCCTCCTCCTCCTCCTCAACCTCCCCCCGCCAAAGCTCCCCTTCACACATCCACCGCCCCCCACC
>SOZI01000052.1:0-122682 GCA_006352295.1 Rhodotorula diobovata | reverse complement strand
CTTTGCTCTCGCTCGCTCGCACTGACACGCACAGGAGCACTTGAACTCGCCGCGTCAGCCTGCTCTCCACTTCACTCAGAGGCGTGCCGCTCTCATTTTCCCGTCTGGAGGCAGGGCTGCTCACCCTCTTCTCGCACTCGCGCTGCCGGTTCCCCCACAGCCGTCTCCTCGTTCGACTACTTCGCTATGGCACAGCCCGTCCGCGGCGCGGTTCCAGTCGCCCCTCCCGTGCCAGCTCAGCCCGGAGCACCCGCTGCCGCTGTGCCGCCCGGCTCCGTGCGGTCCGCGTTCGCACTCGAACGCGCCTACACCGTCCGCTTCCACGTCGATCTCAAGCTCGCGATCGACGCGCCGGACCTCGACGAGTGGAGCGAGCTGCCCGACGTTCCGCTCCCGGGCAGGTGGAGCGTACGCGTCCAGCGTTCTGCCGACCACGTCAAGTGCTACGTTTTCTTCGGCAAGGTGGATGTCGGGGCGCATGGCCTTGACGCTCAGCCATCAATCCATGTCGAGGTGGAGTTGGGCGGACAGTTCTACCGCACTTCGAGCATGACCCCAGCTCATGGCGTCTCGCCGCGACAGAACCCAGCGACCGGACGAGCTTACGAGGTCTATGGCATGATGCTCTCGCCCATGTACCTCCAGCAACACCGTCTGTTCATGGCGTCGTTCGGAGCTTCGGCGACGGACCCGGCGACGTACCGCATCCACTTCGAGCTCCACCAAAAGAACCCCTCAATCGCGCCGGACTTGCCGGTCTACCACGCTCGCTGCCTGAGCGGTACGTACTGCTTGCTCGCTTGTGCCGTCGGAGCGCACTGACGGATCCTGCCCACAGACCTCAATGTCAAGCCCCTCCCGCACGACGTGCGCTTGTTCTTCCCCGCAGCCGTCGGCCGGTCCGACGCTGCCCTGTGGACCTCAGAGAGCCTTCTCACTCTCTCTTCGCCGTACTTCCGCACCCTCTTCAGCTCGGACCTCGCCGAAACCGTCAGCGCGGGCTCGAAGCGCGCTCGCCGTCCCGCCGCCTCGACCCGCGCGGTCAAGGACCGTTCGTCCGCCAAGAGCTTTGAAGACTCGGACGACGAGACGGACAAGCTCGTGGTCGGTACCTCGGATGACGCCCTTGACGACATCGACTTCTCGTACAAGCAGGTCGTCGTGACGCAGGCGGCCTACTCGACCTACCGCGCGGTGCTCCTGTGGATGCAGACGGGCTTCATCGCCTTTGCGCCCCTCTCGTCGTCGTTCGACAGTGCACCCGAGCCGCTCAAGAGGCGCACCGAGACGCTCGAGGCCATGCACAAGGAGGACCCTCGCCTCCCCTACCCAGTGTCGCCCAAGTCGGTCTACCGCCTCGCGCACGTCCTCGAGCTGCAAGAGCTCGAGTCGCTTGCGATGCGCCACTTCCGCAAGGAGGCGCTCTCGCTCGAGACGGCGCCGGCCGAGCTCTTCTCCGAGCTCGCGCGCGACAACGTTGAGTGGCGCACGATGATCCTCGACTGGATCATGGAGCGCTGGGACGAGGTCGAGGGGTGCGAGGGATGGACGGCGACGATGCAGCGGGTCGAGAAGGGCGAGATCGACGGCGCGGCGTCGCTCATGGTCGAGGTGCTCAGGAGGGTCGCCAAGCGCAAGGGTGCGTCCTCTCTTCCTCTTGCTCCTCGCCGTGCCTCTTGGACTCTTCTTCTCATCCTCTTAATCTCGCTCGCAGGCGCCAAGTCCTGAGCTCATCGACAGCGCGCCGTCCCTCCTCCTCGTCCTCCTTCTTCCTCGTCGCCCTTCCTGGTTGTGCTCGGTGTACAGTCTTCACCCCTCTCTGCAACGCTTGTCAGTGTCTCTGTGCAGGTAGTAGAGCATCATCGAGAGCTGCACGCCTCCTCGCCAGCCTGGTCGAGCGTGGAGAACCGTCTGCGAGCTGCTCGTGCACGCTCCTCGCCGAGAAGGGCTCTTCTTGCGCCGAGGACGGGCTCGCAGATCTACATCGAGAGCTCGAGGTGAGGAGCATTCGCTGCACAGCCCGCTGACGAGCGCTGCAGCTCGCACGAGAACGAGCGCGGTCGACCTTCTCAAGTCGACCGTCCTCGCCGACGAGCTCCTCGAGGAGCGCCAGTGGCTCAAACATAGCCTCTCTCTAGCGCTCACACAGCTCTGCATCTCGCTAGTACTTCTCGATCACGTCCCTCGCCTTGAGAGACAGTGAGAGCAGCGAGCCCAGGAGAGGCTCGAGCGCTGAAGGTCCTCGAGAGCGACGCTGAATCTCTCGCCGTGCGGCTCAGCCGGAAGCGAGAGCGACAAGTATGACGAGAGAGACAAGCGGATCAAATTGCGGTGCTATGGTTCGTACAACGAGAGGGAAAGTCGAGACAGAGAGAGAGGAATCCAAGGGTCGGTCGATGCCGACGCCAGAGGCGGTGCTAGTTGACGAGCCGAGGCGAGTCGGCACCGATGTTGAGGACGAGAGTGAGGAGTACGAGGCTGTGCGAGAACGAGAGGGAGGGAGAGCGAGACGGGCGACGAGGATCTGTAAAGCGCGAGACGGTCAAAGAGGGCTCTCGGTCCAGGCCGCACGCCCGCACGACGCGTCGTCATCGTAAAGAAGAGTAGGAGGACTCACAGCGGACAGTTGCCCGGGAGGACGAGCTCGTCGCCTAGAACCAGTAGCCATCGTCCTCGTCGTCGTCATCGAGCTCGTCATCTTCTTCGAGCTCGTCGACCTCGTCGTCCTCGACCGCGCGCTTCTTGCTCTTCTTCTTCTTCTCGTCGATCATGGCGTCGACACGGGCGATGATGGCCGAGAAGCGCGCCTCCTCGGCGGCCGAGACGACGAGGTGCACGTCGCCGTCGCCGTGCTCGTCGCCCGCTGCCGCCGGGCCCGTGCCCGACACCTCGTCCTCGCAACCGACTCCTCCTCCCTCCTCGCCGGCGACGCCGTCGCGACCGTCGCCGCCCTCGACTCGGCGCTTCTTGGCCGGCGGGTGAGCCGGGTCGTCGTCGCTGAAGCACACCTTGACGATCTCGCGCAACGAGCGGATGATGTAGTCCCACTCGTAGACGTCGCGCAGGCACTTGCTAGCCTTCATCTCGAGAAAGACGTCGAGCGAGGTCGAGACGCCCAGGAGGTCGCCGCCGAGCTTGTTCGGGGCAGGGAGGACGCGCAGACGTGGGTCCGGCCTCGGCGGCGCGCCCGCCGGTACCGAGAGCCATGCGGCAAAGATCGTGGAGAGGGACATGTTGGGTGCCGAGAGATGGTGGCGCTGGAGGCGGCGGAAGAAATGGCCGAGGTTGATGAACGTCATGATGAACTGGCCCTTCTTGTCCTTGACGAGGACCTTGACGACACTGCCGAGGCCCTGGAACATGTGCTGGCGCTCGTCTCCCGGCAGGTCCTCCTCCTTGACGTATCCCGCCTCGACGAGGCCCGAAAGCCCTTGTCGCTCGTCGAGGTAGTTGAGGCTGTAGCTCAGGAAGGGCCACTTGCCTGCAGGAAGGAAGTGAGGAACAGTCAGTGACCGTGCCCGGCAGAACTCCGACAATCAGGAAGGGTGAAGGGTGGACGCACCTCGCGAACTGCTCTCGATGAGCGCGTCGGCGAACAGCTTGACATCGCCGTCGACCTCCTCCTCGAGCGTGTCGTCGACCGAGAACGTGATCTTGAGAAACCGGCGCCCAGCGTGACGAGGACCCGAGCCAGTGACGAGGATGACCTGTTGCTCGGCAGGGGCAGGGGTCAGAGAGGGCAGGCGTGCGAGACCGAACGCAAAAGACGAGGTCGGCGCACCTTGTTGTCGGCGCCGCCACGCATCGCCGCGACCGACAGGTAGTAGACTGCGGCGATGCCGTCCTTGCACCACTCGGCGCACGACTTGGCCTCGACGTCGTAGGCGATGAACCGCCGCGACGGCGTCTTGAGGAAGTACACCGCCACCGAGTCGAGCTCCGAGAAGAGCTCGTCAAACTCGGCGCGCGACAGGCTCAGGATCATCTCGCTGATCGGCGCGCTCGGCAGCTTCTCCTTCGTGTAGAGCGAGAAGCGGGCCTGCGTGTAGTTGCGCGGCGCGTTGGGGATGGAGAGCAGGTGCGAGAAGTCGAGGACGCCGAAGCACTCGCGCAAGGTCGACTGCGGGCGCGCAGGGCACAGGGTCAGTAACGGCGTGAAGGGGAGAGCAGCACAGACCGACAGAGGAGGCGCGCTCACGGGCTTGTGACCGAGACGGTGCTCGAGGATCTTGAACAGCCGGACCAAAGGCGGGTTGTTGCCGCTCGGGCCGCTCGGAAAGAAGTTCTCCAAGTACGACAGGACCTTGAGAATCATGAACGGGTCGTCGTTGTCGTCGTAGGCGATGCGCACGAGGTGCGAGAGCTCGTAGTAGTTCATCTGCGGCGGGGGGAAAAGGCGAGAGGCGTCAGTACGAGCCTCACGCAGCTCAGGATCAGGCATGAGGACGGGACGCACGTAGTCGGACTGGGTGCGGATGTAAAAGTTGCCGAGAGCGCGGCGAGCGGTCTTCTTGGCGAGACGAGTTGCCGCCGCACGCTCGAGCGGGTCGGTCAGGGTCGGAGCGAGGGCCGAGTAAGCTGCCGCGTGGACGACGAGGCCGCGCACGTCCATGCCGACGGATCCAGGGTCTTGAGGCTGCAGGTCGAGGCGAGAAAGGAGGTCAGCTCCTCATGTGAGCGAGGAGAAGGGTGGCAGGAGAAGGGTGGCGACGCACGATGTAGAGCGGGTTGACCGGCTGGCCGGGGACGTTGCGGGCGCCGATGCCACTGACCGCCTTGCGGTCGAGCTGGTTCTTGGCGTGGAGGGCAAAGAACTCGGGCTGACGAGCCGCCAAGGGCAGCCAGGCGGCGAGGAGCGGCTGCGTCTTGACCTTCTCGAGGACGGCGAGTTCTGCGCGAGGACGACGGGCCAGGTCAGCTCGGCACCGGTCTCGGACGACGCAGCGACTCGCCTGCGAGCTGCTCTGGTGACCTGCGGGGCGGCGGCGGCGGCGGTGCGGGCGGAGGAGGCGGTGGGCGAGCGAGTACGAGAGCTTGAGGATGCGGGCCGGCGAGAGGAGGCGGCGGTGCAGCGGCATTGGCCTCGTTGCGAGCGGAACGTCCCGTCTTCTTCTTGGCCATGGTCGGCGAGCGCCTGCGAGGTGCGGGGGGGAGCGAGAGGCTCGAGACGAGGCGAGATGTGGGCGGCGAGCAGAGCGGGCGAGCGAGAGCGCTCTCTCCAACCTCTCGCCACGGTCGAGCCCCGACACGCACAGAGCCCGCCCAGTACGTCCTCTCAGCTGCTACAGCCCCCCCGCGAACCCCGCAGAGGGCCCTGCAGCCGCCCCATCGCCGCCATCTCCTCGCGACCTCCTCGTCGCCGTCTGCGCCTCTCGAGCTCCAGGGTGGATGGGGGGGAGCGCTGCGGGCACGCACTGATGTCAGCCTACGCCCTGCCGACAGTCCGCATCATGATCCTCACGCCCAACCAGCTCCAGACGGCCGCCGACGTCGCCGACCGCACGGTCGTCCTCGCGCCCGACCAGCGCAAGTACATGTACCTGAGGGAGCTCGACACGCACCTTGAGTATCATGCGAGCAGCAAGTGAGTCCCCCAGTCCCCCACGAGTGCTGTCTGTTGGAGGGAGGAGGAGGAGGAGGAGGTCTCATCGCTCCCTCGCTCACCCGCCTTTCTTCCCGCAGCCTCATCACCAACGACGAGCTCGTCGCCATCCTGCGCACGATCAACACCGCCGCCGTCGACGATGCACTCGCCGGGACGCGCGCCATCCACCGCACCGGTCCTCGCGGTACCGCCGCCTCGATCAACCTCCCGACCATGGGCGGCGCTCTCGCCGCCGACAAGTGGCTCATCGATGAGCTGGCGAGCACGCACGGCTTCTTCGGCGGTCGCGGGCACGACGACCTGTTCGACTCGGTGTTCCGCAACCACTTCTGGCTCGGCTCGGTCGCCCACGTCGTCCCGCGCGGGTCGCAGGACCTCTTCATCGCCCTGCCGTTCGACCCGTCGCACGCCAACACGATCGTCCTCGACACCGTCTTCAAGGCCTTCCACCAGGGCGGCGGCAACTTCGCAAAGTCGGCTCCCAAGCAGTGCGCGCGCTGGACGGTGCGTCCTCTCCTCCTCTTCCCCCCTCACTTTTCGCAGCCAAAGCCGACTCTACGTCCTACCCACAGCTCCTGCAGAACCTCATGCACGCCGCTCGCCGCACCCCGGCCTTCCCGCGCATCGCCGTCACCAACCGCATCTACATGGTCAAGTGCCGCTCGGGCACGCCGTACGACACCGTCACGGTGCGTCTCTCTCTCGCCTTCCTTCCCGTCGCTCCTGCATCTAGCTGACGCCGACATGTCGTACAGCCCGCCGACTTCAACACGCCCGCGAGCCACATCCTCACGCCCGCTGCGCGTGCCTCGCACCTCTCGCCCTTCCGCATGCGCGCCGAGCGCGACTTTTCGACCCGCATCCGCAACTTCTACACGACCTCGGCTGCTCACACGCAGAACCAGCTCCCGGGCGCGCCGCCTCAGCTCCAGATCATCCTTCCGTCCGGCAAGACGACGATGTTCTCCTTCACGGCGCTCGGGAGCGTCATCGAGCAGATCCGCCTCACGACGCTGCACAACGGCACGACCGACGTCGAGAACGGCTTCATCGGCATCGCGACACGCTCGTGCGCCCCCTTTTCCCCGTCTGCCCGTCGCTCGCACCTTGTCCAGCTCGAGCTGACGGACCCGGCCCTCCCCCCTCTCCCCCCACGCGCAGGGACGAGGACCCGGCGCACCCGGCGCTCCGCAAGCTCAACTCGACTCGACTCGACCAGGTCATCACGCTCCCGCTCCGCGTCCTCCGCATCGTCGCCCAGGTCGCCGTCCAGCAGCACCAGGAGTGCGTCAGCGTCGTCCCTCTCTCCTGCACCCGCCAACGCGACTCTCGGCTCACGTCCCCCTCTCGTGCGTGCAGGATCCCGACTGCTGCCGCCCTCGTCGCCGCCGGCGCGACGCAAGCCGAGGCCGACACGGCGCGCCTGATGGCCACGGCCGTGCGTAAGCACACGCCGAACCAGTACAAGGACATCATGGTCGGGCACCAGCACCCTCGCTGGCACGACCGCCCGGGCTCGATCCTGACTACGACGAGGGTGTGAGCGCAGGGTCTGCGCTATCGAGGTGGCGAGGTCGAGGTCGAGTGGATGAGGACGGGCTTGTGCGAGGAGAGGGCCGGGGTGCGCCTTTGAGCAGTTTTCAGTTTTCCCTGTTATGCGCTTCGTGCCGGTAATACAAGTCTGTGCTGCCTCTCTTTCGCTCACTCTCGAGTCCGAGCCGAGAGCGAGAGAATCTGTTCCAAATTCAAGCGCAGCGGACGGCGGATCTCGCGCTCGAGGCTGCTCGACGTCTCCTCGACCGAGCCACCCCTGCTCGACGAGCGTGTTCTCGCCCGAATCGGCAGCGACACGAGCCGACTCGGTGTCGAAGCCGCCGGCGAGGATGAGAGGCCGAGGGGACCAGAGGTCGCGCTGCAGGGAAGGCATCATCAGCTCGCTGCAGCGCCGAGCGTGAATGAGAGCGAGAGGAGGACGCACAATGAAGTCGAGCGACTGCTCGGCCTTGGCGCCCTCGACGTCGAGGATGCCGGCCATGCGCGCCGTCACGCAGTGCAAGTAGGCGAGGTCCGAGTGGCGCTCGCGCACCTGCCGGACGTAGTACCCGAACGTCTCGTCGACGTCGGCCTGCGGCATGCCCATGCCCTGCCAGGGCGAGTAGGGCGAGAGGCGCACGCCGATGCGCGATGGCCCGATGGCGGCGCACACGGCGTCGAGGACCTCGAGAGGGAACCGTGCGCGGTTCTCGACCGAGCCGCCGTACTCGTCGGTGCGCTTGTTCGATACGGTCTGGAGGAACTGGTCGAGGAGGCAGCCTGCGCGCGAGGAGGAAGGGGATCGTCAGCTCGCCGAGCAAGCGCAGAGAGGTTGAGGAATTGAAAGGAGCGTGCCGTTTGCATTGTGAACCTCGCAGCCGTCCCCTCCTGCCTCCTCGACGAACTTCTTGGCTGCCCGCGCGTAGTACAAGACGTAGTCCTGCGCGAGAGGTTGAGAGTCAGGACTCGAAGGCGTGAAAGAGGAGAGGGGGCTCGAGCGCACCTTGATCTCGTCCTTGGTAAGCGGCCTCGGCGTCGCGCCGCCCTCGAACGCGACGTCGCTCGCCGACTGCACGTCCTCGCCCGTCTCCTCGCGCAGGTTGTCGGCGTCGGCCGCCCTGCCGAGCGCCCACAGCTGGAGGAAGATCTTGCAGCCCTTGGCGTGCACGGCCTCGACGACGCGCTTCCAGCCCTGGACCTGCTCGTCGTTCCAGATGCCCGGCACGTTGGCGTAGCCGGACGCCTTGGGGTCGATGAAGGTCGCCTCGGTGATGAGGAGCGTGCCGGGCGTCGACGCGCGCTGCGAGTAGTACTCGGCCGCGACGGGCTGGTGGACGTGCTGCGCGTCGGCGCGGAAGCGCGTCAAGGGCGCCATGACGATGCGGTGCGAGAGGCGCAGGTCGCCGACCGTGATCGGTTCGAACAGGGTAGAGTCGCTCGACATGGTGAGGCGGTGCGAGTGCGGATGGAGCGAGAGGGAAGCGAGAGGGGCGGCTCGAGAGAGAGAAGCTGAGGCGCAGCAAGGGTCGGGCTCGGACACGCTCACCTCAGCGCTCGCGTCCGACGTGAGCTCAAGCGAGGGAGAAGGAGGGATCCGCGACGGGGAGGCCGAGCGAAGGAAAAGAAGCGAGACGAGGACGAGGTGCGGGTCCCCAGACGACCCCGAGGCTGATCTCGGACAAGGTTGTCGTCGGACAGGGACGACTCGCCGAGAAGCTCAAGCGAGCCCGATGTGCGAGGAAGAGCGCGGGACCTGAAGCTTGAAGCCTCTCGAGCACGACGGCGACGGCCGAGGCACCATGCAGGACCGGGGTCGACATTGCTCAGGCGCGCCCGCCTGCTGCGCCCGCCGCAGAACTACCTGCCGAACAAGGCCTCGAGGACGACGTGCGAGATGTTAAAGCCGAGGAGCGACACGACGTAGAAGGCGGCAAAGATGGCGACGGGGAAGAGGAGGAGCTCGGAGCGGATGAGGAACGGCAGGGCATTGTATCCGAGGTCTGTGAGGACCGGGCAGAGGTCAGTCTTTTATAGGGCTGAGCGGACACGAGGGAGATTCTCGACGACGCACACGTCACGTAGGCGTATTGCGTGAACTGCATACGGATTTGAAGCGAGTCAGGCTCGGCTCGAAGGAGGGAGGCCTCGGAGGAGGTGGGAGAGAGCCCGCCAACCGCGACTCACCGCCGAGAGATACAGCGTGTTGCCAACCCAGAGACAGACCCAGTTCGACCGCGTGACGACAGGCGCGAGGAGCAGCTGCGCGACGTAGAGCTGGAGGAACAGCGGGAAGAACGAGTTGGCGTGGATGTCGAAGGCGTACGGCCTGCGACACGGACGAGGCGGCGTGAAGGAGCAGTCAGTACACATCCTCGTGCTGTCAACCGATCGAACACGATGAAGCTTGGCCGGGCCGGATGCCGACCATGCGAGAGAGGATGTCGCGCGACGCACCACTCGACCTTCTGGTCCGTCGCGTGCACGTGCGTCGCGTGCGTCAGGAAGCGGTTCGAGAGCGCCCTGTTCAACAAGGCGCCACGTCAATTGCTGTCACGAACCGGCGAGAGCAGCGCGTGGCGCACCAGAGCGAAGTCGAGATGGCGAGCCCGACGGCAAAGAAGTGGAGGAAGACGAAAGAGCACACGGTCTTGAGGGTCTCGACAGCGCCGTGGTGAGCGTACAAGATCGACCACAAGACACCGGCAACTGTGCGTGGTAACGAGGTCAGTGTCGTTCGACGAACGGCAAGCGACGGGGGGGACGAACTGATGAGGCAGAGCGAGATGAGGAGGAGCATGGCGGGGTCATCCCGCGCCCACGTGTTCTTCGTCTCTGCAAGGGACAGGGCGTGTTAGTAAGAGCTCTTTAAAGAGAAGGCAGACAGCCGCGGAGCGCACGCTTGTGGTAGTAGACGTTGCGGTACCTGCGCAGGCGGGTGAGGAAGGTCAGCGGTCCGCCGCGAACCTGCTGGCACCTCGGAGGACCGAGGGACGAGAGCGCACACTCGTCTCGGCGCGATGCAGAGGTAGCACATCTGCCAGATGGCGAGCTCAAAGTCCTGCACGGGAAAAGGAGAGAAGGGGAGGGTTGGACAGGTCAGTCACCTGTGAACTCGACTGCGTCGCTCCCGCGCGTCCTGCGCCGCCCGCTCGTAGGAACGATGCACTGCGTTTGAGAGAGAGGAGCGTGTCCGGGAACGGGACGCACGAGTTGAGGCCAACTCCTCAGTCGCCGCAACCAGGTCTTCATCCCGCCTCCGCTCAGCCGAGGGAAGCCGTTGCCGTTGCTGTACGACGATACGTGATACCAGTTAGTTGCGCGCGCTCCTTTGGGAGCGCACCTCGTAGTGAAAGCGAGGCGAGCAAACGGGCGGGGGGAAGGCCGACGAGGAGAGGCGAGACGGACCCGAGGTTGCCTCCCTGGCCATTGCGTGCGCCGCGCGATGTGGGCAGCATCTAGTGCTCGCAGATGGACGCGCTCCTGCTACCGAGTTGAGCAGAGAGGGCAGGCGAGTGGTGGGGAGTGCCGTGAGAGGGAGGGCCAAGGGGACGGCGACGCGACTTGGCGGCCGAGCGACGGGTCGTGTGCTTCGAGCGAGCTTGTAGTGCCACTGCGAGCTCGCCAAAGGGGACCTTGAGCGGTGCGGGCGGGGGCGGTAGCGACCAGACTCGGCGAGAGCTCCGATACGTCCCTCTCCTTGCTCCCACTCGCCGTCTCCTGCTTCACTCGGCTCGAGCAGGGTCAGCCACCAGCCACACCATGCATCAAGATGACGAACTCGACTTTGGCGAGGACGAACTCGTGCCCCAGGCCGTCCCCGTCTCGTCCGCCTCGTCCCTCGACCCTTCTCGCCCGGGGTCCTCGACCTTGGCTCCTGCTCCCTCGGGGGCTGCAGGACTGGCTCCAGGAGGTGCAGCGGGCTCCAAGGGCGGCACGACGACCTCTAGGTCAGCGACTGCCGCAGGCTCCGCCGCGCCCTCGGCCTCTCACGCCCTCGCCTCGTCGTCCGCCCTCCCCAGCGCAGCCTCGACCCCGCCCGTGCCGCCCGTCAAGGCCCACGACGAGACCCTCGATGCCCTCGGCAACAAGCTCCCCGCGGGCTGGGTCTCGCGCGTGAGCAAGTCGACGGGCAACATCTACTACCGCAACACGGTCCTCAACACGAGCGCGTGGGACATCCCGACCGAGCCGGCCGCGCCGCAGCCCTCTCCGCCGAACCCTGCGTCCCCGCCCACTGTGGTCCCCGCGCACCCTGAGCCCGCCCCGGCGGTGTCAGTGCTCGCGCAGGCCGCCCCCGCTCCTGCTCCCGCTGCGCCCGTGCTCGCAGCGGAGCAGGCCCCGGCGCCCGCCGCTCCGCACCCGTCTGCGCAGGACACGCAGATGCATGATGCGCCCTCGCAGGACCCCCCGGCGGCGCCCAAGGCTCGCGTCTTTGTCCACCCCGACCGCCTCAAGTTCGCCGACCCGGGCGCCGTCACGACGCAGCCTGGTGCGCCGTGTGCCCTCCTCTCTGTTTTTTTGCCACTCCTCTGACCCTCTGCTCCGCACTCTCAGCTGCTGCGCCTGCCCCTCCGACGGGTCCCGCCGCCGCTCGCGGCAACGCGATGTACCCGGCTCGTCGCACGTCGAGCGCAGCTCAGGGTAAGCTTTCGGTACTCCGATCACGTCGTCGCGAGAAGGAGCCCTTCTTGCGCAGCTCGCGCGCGCTGCGCGTCGCGAACGCATGCGGTGTGCGCTGAGGGCTGTCCTCGGCGCCATCTCGTCGTTCTGAGGGCGATGCGCCTCTCGGCGCGCTCAAGGGCGCGGCGCCCTCCGGAGGCGCTAAGATGGGACGAGACGGGTAGCACGCTGTGCCGCGCCCTGACGCGGTCGCGCGCTACTGTCGCCGTCGTCGCTGTCGTCGTCGTCGTCGCCGAGTCCGAGCGCGAGCACCGACACCAACCACGCGACGGCCACTTACTCGCGCCTCTTTCCCCCCCTCCTCTCCACCTCCTCACTTGTCGCCCTCAGATCCCGCTGTTGTGTCGACGCCCGTCCCTGCGTCGGCGCCGCCGACTGGCCCGCGTGCTTCCTTCGACCAGCGTGAGCTCTCCTTTTCGCTCCGCCGTCGACGACCGGGCAGTCGCGGCCGTGTCGCCGCGACGCTTTGCACTTCGAGTCGCGGAGCGTGGTCGCCCAGCGACGCTCCCTTCGGGAGCGCGCCGTGCTGCCACGCGCATCATCGTGCGAGGCGAGCGAGGCTCGCCCGTTCCCCCGGTCGTCGACGGCTCGTCGTCCGCTGAGCGGGAACCCGCCGCTCACCAGCCATCGCCGTCACCAGAACGGCCAGCCCTCCCCCCGCAGAATCAGACCATCGCCCCCGTCGCGCCCTTGGCGCCGCGTCGTCGCGGCGGGCGCGGCAGCCGCCGGGGGCTCGTCGCGGATGCGTTCGCCGCGAACCAGATCCCCGTCGGGACGCCGCGTGGACCGCGTGCGAGCCTCGAGCAGGGCGCGCCTGGTGCTGCGACTGCGACTGCGACCGCCGCGCGTGACGACCGCTGGGCGGCGCCGACTGGCCCGGCGCTGTCGCCAGCTGCGGCCGCCGCCGAGGTGGACGGGCCCAGGTTCGCCGTGCCTTCGGGACCGCGTGGAGGCCGGTTCGTCGACCTCTCTTCGTGCTCGACGCGCGCGTGTGCTGATCTCTTGTCGACTTCCTCAGTGACCGTCCGCCTCACATCGCTGCCGCCGCCGCAGCCACCCCGTCGCTCGACCGCTACCCATCCTCCTCCTCCGCATCGGCGTCGGCCACTCCTGCGCCCGCCATCGCAGCGCCCACCTCGCCTCGCGCTTCTCGCCGCGCGCTCCCCTCCTCCAACGACCTCGACGCCTCGCTCGACTCGTACGCCTCTGCGCGCCCTCCCGCGCCCTCCGAGTCCGCCGCCTCGCCCGACCGCAGCCGCGCGAGGCAGGAGTCGCTCGGTGCCGTCAGCGCCAGCTCGGGCCTCAGCCAGGCCGAGAAGCTCGAGCAGCAGAGGCTGGCGCGCCTCGCCGCGACGGGTGGGCCTCCTCCGGCGCCGTCGGTGGCAGCGCCTGCGCCCGCTCCTGTCGCGGACGACCGGTTCGCGCCGCCCGGCGGCGGTGTTGCCGTGGGTGCGGGGGACCGGTTTGCGCCTCGCAGTGGACGGCGTGGACGCGGAGGTGGAGGAGGTGCTGCCGCCGCTGCGAAGGTCGGCGGTGCGAACGCGACCCCTGTCGGCGCGGCAGGTGGCGGGTGGGGCGACCGTGCGCGCCTCGCGAAGGAGAGGCTCGAGCGGGAGGAGCGCGAGGCCAAGGAGCGTGACGAGGCGCGCGAGGCGGCCAAGCGCGAGCAGATCAAGCGTGACGCGGAGGACGAGGAGCGGAAGAGGATGCGCGCGGAAGAGGACGCGGTGCTCAGGCAGGAGCGCGAGCGCAAGTCGCAGGAAGAGGCGGACGCGCGCGAGAGGGAGCGTCGCGCGAGTGCGTACGGCGCGAGGGCTGCCGCAGGAAGGCGTCGCTCGCCCTCACCGGAGCGCGAGCGCATGGACAGGCGCCGCAGTCTGTCGCCCCCGCCGCGCAGGCGCAGCCCGTCGCCGCCTCCCCGCAGGCGCGACTACTCGCCGCCCCCGATGAATTACGGCCGCTCTCCCTCTCCGCCCTCGATGCGCATGAGGAGCCGCTCCCCCCCGCCGCACATGCGCCGTGGCGGCAGGCGCTCGCCGTCGCCCAACCGTCTCCCGCCTCTCCGCTTCCCCATGGGCGTCCTCGACAAGTCGTCGTCTGCCCTGCGAGGCCGGTTCCGCGACCCGGAGGCCGAGGCCGCGCCCGACATCCCGCTCATCCGCACGGCAGGACCCCCGATCCCGCACGGCGACGGCCGCGGCGGACGCAGGATGCCCCTCGACGACTTTGAGCCGCCCAAGAAGCGTCGCCCGCGTGGCGGCAAATCTCGCCGCGAGCGCCGTGGCGAACCCAGGCACGACGAGGACGAGGGTGATGCTGGTCGGAGGGGAGGGCGCGACAGGAGCCCTTCGCCGCGCAGGCGGGAGAGGGACGACGACGAGCGCGCGAGGGGTGGCGGGCCGAGCAGGAACGGCGGCGATTCGCAAGGCAAGGTACGCTCGCTTCCCCCCTCATCGCCACGCTCGACACACAAAAACTGACTCGTCTGGTCCACTCGCAGGTCTCGCCCGTCCCCCGCCCTCCGCCCTCGCTCCTCTCACGCCTTGGCGGCACCAGCTCGGGCCTGCCCGACAGGCCTAGCTCGTCTACGCCGCTGGCCAAGCGCATGCGCGACCCGGACGAAGTCAGTCGTGATGAGGAGAAGCGGAAGCGCACGTAGCGCATGGGCGGGAGGAGGGGCTTGATTGTCGGCTCGCTTGGGTGTAGGATGGCTTGCGGTGGGGGCGGCAATGCGTTGCGCTTTGGCTCACGTTTCTCGTCGTCAGTCTGCGAGCGAGCAGGCGCCGCGGACTTGGGAAGGCCCACCTGGGATGTCGAGCTGCGCTCGGACGATATGCTTGGCGCCAAGCAGCTGCGTCCACGGGCCCCAGCAGCACCCCGGCCGCACGCATGCACGTGCTCGGTTGTCGAGGCTGGGGGGCCGAGGCGAACGAACGGCGCTCACGCCCTCACGCCCGTTTTGCACGCCACCTCCGCATTCTGTGATTGACAGCTGCGTCTCGCATATCGAAAGTTTCCGCGGGTTGAGGGTGCACACCTGCGCGCTTGAAGAAGCCCCTCGCTTCCCTCGCACAGAGCCCAGTGTGCACTGCCAAGTCGGAGAGTCGCCGCGACCTCTGCAATCCTCATTGCTCGCGTTCGCACACCCGACGTCTACACGCACGCACTGTACCGAGAGCTCCACCGCACTACCAGCGCGAGTACCCGCCGCGCCTGCCAAAGTAGATGTCGCGCTGGCGGAGCGAGAGGTGCCCGATGCTCTCCTCCAGGATTGGGTTGAGCCCGGCAGCCGCAGTGCGTCCCCTCGCCATGCGCTGCACCATCTCGACCTCGCTATTGCCGAGGAGGGCAGGGTGATGCCTGCTGAGGAACTTTTGCTGCACTCGTTGGACCGTCAGTCGGCGGGCGGACGGCTACCGATCTCCGCAGAGAGGCGAGAGGCAGAACGCACGTAGGGCTTCATGTGCTGGCGGTCCTTTTCGTACTGCTCAGCCGTTTGCGAGTGGAGAAAAAGCTGCTCGATCGCTTGCGCGTCGCGCAACCGGCGCTTGAGAGTCGAGGCTTCATCCCTCTTGCTCTCTTCCTCGGATCCGCCTTTGGCGGCCTTGTACTCCTGGACCTTGTCGCCTGCAGTGCTTCGTGAGCCACAGTTCAGGCGGTGAAATGCTCTGAGCCGCAAGAGAACGCACGAAAGGCCGTGTTCCACCTGACCGCAGCCTTTTCGGCTCGGGCCGAGCCGTCGATGATCAAGCGCATGGTTTGAGTCTGCTGCTCGTGGCCGGGTCTTCCCGCCCAAAGCTTCTCGATCTCCTCTGCGTCTGCGGGCAAATTGAGTGAGCTCCGAGAATTCGCAGTGCGGACTCGCGGGAGACGCTCGCGCACCCTGCTCGACTGAGGGTGACTCCCGTCAGTGCGGGTTCCCTCTGGGAGAAAAAAGGAAAGAGGATGGCGTGGTTCAGCCAAGCTCACGAATCTGGATCGCCTCCCTTGGTCCGTAGGCAGCGACGAGGTCCTCGG
Source organism: Rhodotorula diobovata (assembly GCA_006352295.1). Taxonomy (NCBI): domain Eukaryota; kingdom Fungi; phylum Basidiomycota; class Microbotryomycetes; order Sporidiobolales; family Sporidiobolaceae; genus Rhodotorula; species Rhodotorula diobovata. The sequence goes on along the minus strand of SOZI01000052.1, from coordinate 106,847 downwards.
TCTGCGCCGCAGGTGTGCGAGAGTCAGTCAGCACACCGCTGATGCGTGTGAGAAGGGCGGTAGCAACACACGAGCTGCTTGTGGCGCCCTTCGGCCTCGTTGAGCCCGACCCTCTCCTTGAAGGCGTTCTCCTTCTTGATGACCTCTCCTCCACGGAGGACGAGCTCGTACATTGCCTCGGCGACGCTCTGAACGAACCCTGCGGGTCGACTGACTCCCAGCAGCGCATCGACGACGTTGCAGCCGCTGACGCCGACTCTGAGAGCATCCTCGACTGCGTAGCGGACGTCAGCCGAGCGCCACGTGGTGGAGGGAATAGAAGATGCGCACGGAACTCGTCAGCGAGGTGCTCTTTCTCCTTTTGAAGCTCCTCGAGGATGTCGGCCACCGTCATGGCTTTGCGTCCGCCGCCATCGTGAACGCGGCTCCGGATGAGTGTGAGCTCGCGGGAGACTGACGGTCCGAGAGTCACGTGTCGTCGTCAATCGCTGGAGAAGGACGGCACACACCGCCTTGGACTGTAGGACTGGTATGTCAGCAAGTCAGGCACATGGGTGAGCGCCATGCAACACTCGCGTTACTCCTGGAGTTCCGCTACGCGAGCGTGATCCGTGGTCGCCATGGCTGATGGGGAGCTGCTGTTGCGACCGCGAAAGGAGGGAGAAAGGGAGAGAGACAGTTGCTAGCGACGGACAGGCGTGCGCGCAGCCCCGGGTAGTCCACGGACCGTCGACAGGAGGCGTCCGACAGGAGGCGCCCTCGAGCTCGAGAGGAGGCGTCCTCGCACGACCGGGGCTCGTCCGGGGTCAGAGGATCTCCGCGCACCGTCGAAGGAGAGTCTGAGCAGCCCCCTCAAGCAGCACGGATCAACACAGCCACGAGAGGAGAAATTCGAGTCTCGAACTGATGAGAGCGAAGAGCACCGAATCCCTCGATGGCGATGGCATGGGGCGACGCCAGATTCGCAACGGCGGCGTAACGTCTTGCAAGGGGTCGTCTCAAAGCAGCGCGAGTACCCCTAGTCGACGAGGAGGTGCGAGGACAAGGGCAACCCTCCCGGCTCTTCCTCTGCCTCGTTCCTCGACACCCCATGGACGGCACCCTCGACTCGAAGCCGCTGCACGGCCTGTACCAAGTCCTCAACACCGCCGGCGGCGCAGACCCCGCGTTTCTCGTCGTCAGTCTGCCGGCGAGCAGGCGCAGCGGACTCTTCGGCGCAGGCGCTGCGGACTTCAAGTTGGGAACGCCCATGGGAAGGCCAACCTGAGACGTCGAGCTGCGCATGGGCGACATGCTCGACACGCAGCAGCTGCGTTCACGCCAGAGCTCCGGGCCCCAGTAGCACCCCGGCCGCACGCATGCACGTGGTCGGTTGTCGAGGCTGGGGGGCCGAGGCGAACGGACGGCGCTCACGCCCTCTTTTGCACGCCGCTTCATCTCGTTTGACAGATGCGTCTCGCATGTCCAGTGCCCGCGGGTTGAGTGTGCACACCTGCGTGCTTGAAGAAGCCCCTCGCTTGCCTCGCTCAGAGCCCAGGTGCGACGCTGCCAAGTCGGGGAGTCGACCTCTGCAATCCTGCCTTGCTCCCGCTCGCACGCTCGACGTCTACACGTACGTACTACAGCGAGAGCTTCACCGGAGCTACCAGCGCGAGTACCCGCCGCGCCTGCCAAAGTAGATGTCGCGCTGGCGGAGCGAGAGGTGCCCGATACTGCGCTCGACGCGCTTACGCTGAAGATCTAGATCGAGCGCCTCGAGCTCGGGGACGACCGGCACGGGCAAGTGATCGACCGGGTCGTCGTGGACGCCTCCGAGACGGCGAACATAGGCGACTTCGCTCGTGGCAAACACCTCCGGATGCTTCTCGAGGAGGAAGCGGGCCTGCGCAGTCAGTGCGGAAGAGAAGGTACCGTTAGCACGCTTTGCGCCAATAGAAGAGGTCAAGGTAGACGTACGTAGGGCTTGAGGTGCTCGCGGGCCTTGTAGTACGCCTCACCCGTCTGTGAGAGGCAGTAGAGGAAGACGAGGGCCTCGGCTTGGCGCATGAGGCCTTTGCTCGCTGAGCGGTCGTCCCTGGACTTGGTCTTGTCGACTGAAGGGATAATGGATCTGGTCAGACCACACGGAGGCGTCACGTGGGAGCGCCGTAGCTTGAGACGCACGGCAGTCGCGGCGGTGCTCAATCACCTTGCGCTCGGCGTCGACCGACCTGTGGATGATGATCTGCATAGGAGTGGGATGCGCTTTGTCTAGGATGCCGTGCAGGTGCTCGATCTGCAGGGCGTCTGCGGAGTCGTGTGGGTGAGCGGACGATCGGAGCGTCTCGAACGCAACAGGGCGGCTCACCCTCTTCGACTGGGCACAAGCGGAACCGGGAAAACCCGTGTCAGCCTTGTGGGTCTGCCGCCCGGCGGGCCGGTGCGGCACAGTGCATCGAGGAGGCTGGACGGCTCACGGATCTGAAGTGCCTCAGTCTTGCCCTGTGCTTCTACGAGTCGCAGTGTCTGCAGGGAGGTAAATCAGCGCCGTAGCCGTAGCCGAAGAGATACAAGAGTCGGCAAACTTACCAGCTTGTCATAGCGCTTCTCGAGACTGGCGAGGCCGTGCGTCTCTTTGAAGTCACGCTCCTTCTTGTCCGCCTCAAGAGCTTTGCTGAAGATGGCCTTCTGTCCGTCCTTGTCGTTGCGAAGCGCGCATTCGACTGTGAACATGGCCGTGAGCACAGGACGCCGAGCGAGGGTCATGCAAGTGGAGGGGAAAGGAGCGCACGGAACTCGTCAGCCAGGTGGACCTTGGCCTCTTGCAGCTCGTGCAGGACATGGCCGTTCAGCATGTGCTTGCGCGCCTCGCTCTCGGTGTTCTTCCAGGTCTGAAGCTGCTTCGACACTTTGTCAAAGGTCCGTCAGCTCGTCGTTCTTCAGGAGAGAAGACGGGGCGTGTTTCGTGCCAGGCGCACCCGTGGTGACTGCGAGCGGCTCACATGGAAAGTCAGCGACGACTCGCACGAGGCTCGAAAGAACACGAGCGTACGTTCATGCTTGATCTCCTCGATGCGCGCAGCCGCCGGGCTGCTGCCGTCCGCAGGGTGCTGGTTGGTCGACATGGCAGAAGGACGTGAGAAGGCGAAGGCGAAGGCGAAGGCGAAAATCCAGGGGACTGTCCTTGGACAAGACCAAGCAAGAACGAGTCGACGAGTGCTGGGGGACGGACGAGCTCGGAGGGTCCGCGGACCGTGGACAGGAGGCGTCCGACAGGAGGCGCCCTCGAGCTCGAGAGGAGGCGTCCTCGCACGACCGGGGCTCGTCCGGGGTCAGAGGATCTCCGCGCACCGTCGAAGGAGAGTCTGAGCAGCCCCCTCAAGCAGCACGGATCAACACAGCCACGAGAGGAGAAATTCGAGTCTCGAACTGATGAGAGCGAAGAGCACCGAATCCCTCGATGGCGATGGCATGGGGCGACGCCAGATTCGCAACGGCGGCGTAACGTCTTGCAAGGTCGTCTCAAAGCAGCGCGAGTACCCCTAGTCGACGAGGCGGTGCGAGGACAAGGGCAACCCTCCCGGCTCTTCCTCTGCGTCGTTTCTCGACACCCCATGGACGGCACCCTCGACTTGAAGCCGCTGCACGGCCTGTACCAAGTCCTCAACACCGCCGGCGGCGCAGACCTCGCCCATCCTCTCGTCTGCCTCGCCCAGTTGCAGCGCAAGCCGCCCGGCTCGCGGGCGCCGTCCCCCGACCCGTCGCAGCTCGGCGAGGTCGAGTGGGTCGTTGGACTCGGGACGCAGGGACCTGCTCCAGTGCGCGAGGGCAAGAAGAGGCGCAAGTGGGACGAGACAGCCGACGTGTGGTGGGAGGCGAGGCTTTGCGGGCGAGAGGTCGAGGAGCTGTTGCAGCAGGCGCGTGCTGAGATCTCTTCCCTGGCCTTCAGACGAGCTACGACTGACAAGGAGACCGCCCGCGCAGGTCGACGGCTCGGCCATCACGCCCGAAGCCATGGTGCCGCGAGTCCGCGAGCGGTGGCTCTCTGGCTGCATCGAGGTGCGCGGCTACAACGAGGGCGAGCAGCCGCGAGGAGGCATTGAGGTGCGCTCACACCTGCTCTCTTGTGAATTGCGAATCGCAGACTGACGGGGAAAGGTGTCTATCGCAGCTCGTCATGCGCATCACGCCGTCGCTCCCGCTGTCGCTCGTCCTGACGCCCTGCGAAGAGCCACCCGTCTCGCTCGTGTCCGTTCTCGCCCACGTGCGCTTCGCCCACTCAGGTCCCTGCTCCCCCTCATCCACACTGACCCGAGCCTGACTGCAGGTGATCAACCCGTACCTCACCGCCTCGCAAGACCGCGTCAACGCCGTCAACACCAAGAAGCAGCTCGACCGACTCAGCACCGAGCACGACAAGGTGCGCAAGCTCCTCGACAACGAGCGCGACGCCAACAAGCGGCAGCGTCGCGTGCCCGGGACGCAGCTGCGGCACTTTTCGGGCGACTCGACCTCGAACGGCGGAGGGGCGCCGTTTGCGAGGAGGAGGAGCAGTCAGGAGCAGAGTCAGGGTGCGAGTCAGAGTCAGGGTCAGGGCCAGGGCGCGAGACAGAGTCAGGGAGGTTACGGTGGCGGGACGCAGCAGAGCCCGACGGAGGAGCGCGAGCTGTCGCTCAGCCCGTCCAAGGCCATCCCCGGCGGTGCGACCTCTCGTCTCTCCCTCGCGCGCGGATCCTTCTCCCCGCTGACCTTGATCGAGCGCAGTGACGCACCGTGGGGTGCTCAAGCCGGGCGACCCAGGCTACGCCGGCAGCTCTCGCCGCATCGGGCGCGTCGTCGAGGACACACCCTGGGACGAAGACCCGCCCACGGACTCGGACTAGCTCCTCTCAGTTTAAGCCTTGTGCCTATCGTGTCTTATTTGTCGTTGTGTCATACTGCCGCTCGCGTCTCGCCTCGCAATCCAGCCGGGCTCTCGCCTTCTTCTGTCCTTCGGCCCCGTCTTGGCTCGCCAAGTGTGCGCGAGCTGCGAATGCGTAGCGATACAAGACCCGTACAAGCCCCCCTCCTGCCCTGCTCTAAAAGTCCCGAGCGCAGCAGCCTCGTCAATGCTGCGGCGCAAACATGGTCTTGAGGCTCCCCTTGCCCTCCGCCGCCCCATCCTCCATCCCCTGCCCGTCCTCCCTGTACGTCTCCTGGCCCTCAGGGAGCGGCCTCGGGTCCGCCGCGTCGTACTCCTGCGGGCCCTGCAGGCCGACCCGATTCGCGGTCGCCTCGACGCGCTCGGCGGTGGTCATGTCGTGCGTCGGGTTGTACCGCTCAATGAGCTCCTGCGCGCGCTCGCCGTCCCGTCCGTAGTCAGCGCGCGTGTTCTAGACCTCGGTATAGACATGGCAGACAGAGCGAGGAACGCACCTTGTGGATCCGCCTCGCGCGCAGGAACACGACCAGGTTCTCGACGTCCGTCTCGAACCGCTTGGCGGCCTCTCCGCCGCGCTCGATCGTGCGCCCGCTCTCGAACAGGGCGCGCAGGTGCGTCGGGATGGAGGGCGAGCGGCCTGCGCGGGGGTGGATCGACTGTGGGGGTGGTGGCGTGAGGAGGTGAGCGGGGAGATGAGATGAGGAGGGGGATGGAGGGACGGGACGCACGTTGGCGACAAACTGCCGCAGGGTCGAGCGGTACAGTTGCGGGAGGGTGGCCATCTTCTCTGGTCTAGCCTCGCGAGCTGGTGACTGGCGGAGGCGGACCCCGGACTCCGGCGCGTCGACGAGGGTCACCTCGACTCGCTACTCTCGCTCCCGCTGTTCAGAGCTGCACGACTGCTCAAATGCTTGCTTGATCTGTCTTGGACGCTGATAACAACGCGCGCGCTAACCGCTGCCAGTGTCACCTCGTCCACCTGCTCATCTCAAGCCGCACTGCTTCCCCAAACCCGACTCCAAACAAGCAAGCGCCGCCACCCATTGCAATTCCTACAAGCGTCACCACCTGGCCCACACCTCACGAGGCAAGACCTCCCTCATCGCGGCCCAGTGCATCCTCACCTCCGCAACCTGCTCCCTCGCAACCCTCCTCGCGTCCTCCTCCCCCCTGATCAGCCCCCCTCCCCCCTCGGGCCCCTCCCCCGCAACCGCAACCCCCCCCAGGTCAACCTCCTGCCCCCGGAAGCTCGCAAACACGCTCCTCCTGATCCCGGGACTCGGCCACGCGAGGTAGTCCCCGGCGTGCGGCGCGCGGAACTCGAGCGGGACGGACCCCTCCCTCGAGCAGAAGACGACGAGGTTGCGGAACGCGTCGGGCCCGGCGGGCCGCTGCGCGCCGGTGGCCGTCTGGGGGACGTCCTCGATCGCGCGGCAGTGGCCCGAGGTCGAGGGCGACGAGGTGAAGGCGTGGAGGACGGTGCGGAGGATGGAGCGAGACGAGGCGGACGAGAGCGTCCCGGCAAAGTTGAGGGCGAGGATGCCCGAGGGGTGGAGCAGCGAGGCGAGGCGCGTGAGGAACGGGAGCGTGAAGAGCGTGGAGGGGACGGCGCCGCCCGTGAACTGGCGCGTGCGCGCAAGGTCAGAGCGTGGGTGGGGCGGGCTCGAGCAGGCACAAGGAGAGACGCACGACGTCGTGAATGATGTAGTCGAACAGCTGCGGAACCTCACATGCGTCAGCCGCCGCAACCTTTGTACCAACGGAGCTCCGTGAAGCACAGAGCGCACCTTCCCCCCTTGTGCCTCCTGCCTCTCCACCCACCTCACCGCATCGTCGAGCACGACCTCGCCCGCGTCGACGTCCTCCCCGACGCCAAAGTAGTCGCGCGCGAACTCGTACACGGCCGGGTCGATCTCGACGAGGGTGAGGTTGATGCCGTGCTGGGCGAGGGCGCGCGCCGAGAGGCCCGCGCCGAGGCCGCTATTGTTTGAAGGGGACGGTTCGCGAGGCGTGTCAGGGTGCTGGGAGGAGAGGAGAAGCGGGAGGGGGGAAAGAGAGGGGAGGAGAGGGACGCACATGACGAGGCCTTGCTCGGGCGACTGGCGAGGGAGGTCCTCTGGCGCAGGGACGAGGCGGACCAGCTCCTGCAGGATAAACGTCGACTGCGACGGCAAAGTGGATCCACGAGTCAGCTCTGCCGCTCAAACAAGCGGCCGGACACAGTGACGGTGAGCCCGGCCACACGCACGTAGATGCTCTCCGCCCGGCGCACCACCTCCCTCTCCTCTACCGCCGCCCCGGGCCCCCCGCGCCGCCTCAGTTCCGCCCGACTCGGCCCGACCCACAGTCCGCCGAGGAGCGAGTGGTCCGCCCTCAGGTAGCGGAACGTCAGCTCTCCCTTCTCGGCACCGTCCGCTCCCGCGCCAGGGAGCTCGAGCGCATGCTCCCCGACGGTGATCCACCCCGTGGTGCTCTTCCTCGCCGCGAGGACCCCCGCGGGGAGCGCCCCGCCGGCGAGCGCCGAGGTCGGGCAGTGCGCCGTGGAGCGCGCGACGGCGTGCGCTGCGAGGACGACGAGGGCCAGGAGCGCGGCGCGGGGGAGCAGGCGGGAGGGGAGGGAGGAGGGGTGAGGCGGGCGGGAGCGAGGTTGGCGGGGGGCGTAGGTTGCAGAGGAGGAGAGGGCGATGAGGCAGAGGAGGAGGCCGTGCGGGTGCAGCTGGGACGGACGCGGGCAGGGGGGTCAGCGCCGCGCGTGGGAGAGAGCGATCGAGGGGGGAGAGGAGGAGAAAGAGGCGCACGATGTAGCACTCGGGGAGGATGGGGAGCTTTGAGCGGAGGAAGCTTGAGAGTGGGGGCGCGAGCGAGAGGGCGTAGGCGAGGGGGAGGAAGAGGCGCGGGAGGAAAGCCTGGCGCTGCGAGTCTCGATGTCAGCGACGGTCGGTGCCCCGTACTTCGTGCGCAGAGGAATGGAAGTGCACCTCTTTGCAGTGCCACGACTGAGCGAGCCAGAGCCACAGGCAGAGGGTCGGGACCGCCTCGAGGACGAGCCTGCCGGTCCAGACGCCCGTCGCCGGGTCCACGGCGCGAGTGACGAGCCAGCCATCTCTCCACCGGACGATGCCCTCTGTGAGGACCTTGTAAGCGCCGAGGAGGAACCACGAGGTGCGCCAGGAAGGGAGGGAGCGGCCCCTGCGGAGGAGCAGCGAGACGAGCGAGAGGAACGCGGCGAGGGTGAGGGCGTGGAAGGGGAGCGAGTCGGTGTGGGAGGAGTAGACGGTTGCGTGAGAGTACAGAGGGACGACGAGGTCCCCCGGGGTCGAGTTGAACCACAGGGGGACGGTCGATACGACGAGGGCGGCGAGGCGAAGTGGGGGCGAAGGACCGGGAGGGGAAGACGGGCGCGGCGGGTGGGGCCTTTGCGTGAGGCGCTGCCTGGCCATGGTGCGTTGCAGAGGTGACTCGCCCTGCAAGCCAAGTGCAGGAACGGGGACCGAGAGGTGCGAGCGGGGCGAGATGAAGCGACGAGGCGGTGCTGGCGGCGACGGTCTCCGCGGGGACCACACCACACGTGGATCGACTCGAATCGCGCTGGTATAGAGTCTATAGTGCGCTGCGTCCTCAAGGGGTGTGTCGACCCACTCGCTGCGAGAGCCGGGGTCGAGGCGACAGAGGTCAACCCGCGCGCACGAGTTGGGCTCTTCTTCGTCGTCCTCGCCTCGCCTCTCGCTGTACCCGGGTCGATCGAGAGCTGGTTCACCATGCTCATCGCACGACCATCCGGCGGCGCCTTTGCGCGAGCCTCGCCCGCGCGCTCCACGGTCCGGCGTCTCGCTCGCCGACCATTCGCGTCGACCTCATCGGCGAAGCCGTCCCCGGTGACGAGCAGCGCACCGCCCGCCGTGGTAGGCACCGCACCCGACATGCAGCGTCACCTCCTCATCCACACCCCTCACCGAGCCACCTCGTGGCCGTCCCACCTCGACTCCGTCTCGCCCCTGTACCGCGCCCTCGCCCACCGCTGGGCCAACAACCCAAAACTCGCCGACATTGCCTTCAACTTTACCGACGCAGGGACTGGTCAAGTCGAGCAGGAGTGGGACCCGACGAGGGGCAAGTTTGAGGAACCGCCCGCAGATGCGCCACAAGAGTGAGGCGTCCACTCGCGAGCTCCTCTCTCTCGCTTCGTGTGTGGCTACGAGGAGCACCACGGCCACGTGCTGCTCTCCAGCTGCGTGCACGAGGGACCCTCGGACACTGACGCCTCGACCCCCCCACCTCCCACAGGCACTACTCTGCGACCCTCTACCCAGACTTCCTCTCGCTCCCCTCCATCTCGCTCTCATCCCTCGACGCCCTCGAGTCTCAGCTCGTGTCCCTCCCTCCCGCTCCCTCCTTCCCCGTCTCCCCTCCCTCTCCCTCTCCCTCTCCCTCCTCCACCGCCTCGCCCACCCCGCCCCGCACCCACATCTTCATCTGCACCCACTCGTCGCGCGACTGCCGCTGCGGCGACCTCGGCGAGCCCCTCTACCTCGCCCTCGTGCGCGAGCTGCGCCGCCGCAACGTCGTCGAGGGGGGCGAGCTCCGCGACGGAGAGGCGGGAGTCAGGGTCGCGAGGGTCGCGCATGTCGGCGGGCACAAGTGGGCCGGCAACGCCCTCCTTTACCGCGAAGGCGTCGGGTGCGATTGGTGAGTCGGTCGGGCTCTCGCCGTGCTGTGACTCGGACGATGTGCGGGCGCAGTGGCTGCGCGCGCGCGCACTCTCGTCGACGAGAGCCGTCGAGCCGCCACGCACGCGCGCGCGCTGCATGGATGCACACAGGCGGCCGCGCTGACTCTACCCTGGACCTCCCGCGCCCTCGCGCAGGTACGGCCTCCTCCGCGCCGAAGACGCCCCCCACCTCCTCTCGCTCGCCCTCTCTTCCTCCCCGGCCCCGTGGCACACCCGCTGGCGCGGCCGCGTCGGCCTCTCGCCCTCTGCCGTCCGCGCCGCGTTCGCTGAGCGCCCTGCCGGGGAGGCGAGCGCGCAGGGCAAGGCGGACGAGCCGCGCGGGGAGCTGGGCGAGAGGGTCGGGCTCGTGTTTAGGACGTTTGAGGGGGAGGAGGTGGAGGTTGCGGGGTACGAGGGCGAGAGCGTCATGGTGCGCTTCTTGTGCTCTCTCTCTCTCTTTCTTCGCTTTTTTGTCTCGCCGACATGCCTCCTGACCGCCGGACCCACCCCACCCCGCGCGAGCAGGAGGTCGCCAAGCGGCACTCGCTCCCCTCGATCCTCGCCACGTGCGGCGGCCACTGCGAGTGCGCGACGTGCCACGTCCACCTCGCCGAGGACGCGCCCCAGCCCGAGATGCGCGACGAAGAGGACGAGCAGCTCGAGTTTGCGATTGGCGCCGACGACGACTCGCGGTGCGTTCGCTCCGCTCGCTCACTTGCGCGGCCTCGCTCGCTTGGGCCCCGCTCGCTGGTCGAGTGGGCGTGGCCACGAGCGTGGCAGGCGCGCGTGCCTTCGTCACTTGACTGACCGGCGATCGCTCCCACCTCCCGACTCGCCCGCAGCCTCGCCTGCCAGCTCCCCGTCACGAAAGAGCTCGGCGAGTGGGTCGCCCAGGGCGGCCGCATCCGCTTGCCGCGGTACTAGACTCTCGTGCGCACTTGTTCCTAGATACGCGCCACGGCGCTCTGGTATTCGCAATGCATTCGCAGCAGGAGGCGGCGGGGCTTGCGCAAGAGAGAGGGCCAGAGGCCGAGTTGCGAAGGTCGGTCGCCGCCCGCCTCCTCCCGCCTCGACTTGCGCTCGCAGGCTTCTTGCTCTCGCTGGCACGCGCGACAGAGATGGCACTGACTGCGCTCCGCACGCGCCGACAAGCTCAAGCGAACACAGAGTCTCGTACAAGCCCTTCAAGCTGTTGCGCCCCCTCTTCCTCCCACCCTCGGACCCCCGTCCCTCAGTCCCCCTCGGCCATGATCCTCCTGCGCACACAACGAGCCTCGTCAGTCCGCACCTGACGGCAACACACCGCGTCGAGAGAGAGAAAGCCTCGGCCGGGCGGAAGCCGTGCCAAACGTTGAGGGCGCGCAACGCCGCCAAGGTCTGCTTTCTACGCACTTGAGGCGCTCCTCTTCGTCCTCCTGCTCCTGCGTGCCGTGGCGCAGGTGCATGAACGTGTGCGGCGCGGCCGACCCGAGCGTGCCGCCCCCCTGCGCGAGGTGCTCCCTCGAGGCGGGGGCGGGGTCGTCGAAGCCGGCGGTGGGCTGCTCCGGGGACGGGGGGGAGGTTCAGCAGGGCAGGGAGCGAGGAGGGAGGAGGGAGCGAGGAGCGAGGAGCGAGGAGGGGGAAGGGAAAGGGAAGCGCACGTCGACGTTGCCCGTCGGGACCACGCGCGGCTTGTGCCCCTCGGGAGGGAGGTGCGGGATGTTGGAGCCCTTCTTGGACTCGGACGCGGACGCCGACGACGACGAGTCGGTCGTGGACCTGCGCGGCCGCGTCGGGGTCAGCCCGTTGCTTCGGGTGGGTGGCGGGGGGAGGGGGGTGGTGAGGCCGACATTCTGTGCGGGGATGCAGGAAGGAGGGGAGAGTGAGCGAGTGAGAGGAAGGACGGAGAGAGGCGAACGGGACCGAGGAGCGGGAAGCGAAGGAGGTCATCTGCCCGCACGGGTCGGCCCCACACGAGGCACGAGGCCCGGCTCGCGGCACAGGAAGGGGTCCGTGAGCGTCCTCTTTCTCGAGTTGCAGCGAGCTCCCTCTGGGTAGCTAGGCTTTGCTACGGTGCTTGGGAAGCGCCTCGAGCTCGCTGTCGGACCCGCTGCCGGCCGCAGCGTCGACGCGACCGACCGGCGCGTACCTCGAGTGTCGCCCTCCTCCTCCTCCTGCCTTGCGGTCCTCCTCCCCCTCGCTCTCGCTGTCCGTCCCGCTCCCCCGACTCCACTCCCCGCCCGCTCCACTGCCACGACGGCGGCCCTGCATCCCGAGCGCCTCCTCGTCGCTCTCCCGCTCCGCTGCCGCCCCCCCACGGCGCCAGAACGCCCACCTGCGCCCCCTCGAGCTCTCGCTGGACGCGGACCGCCCGACACCCAGCGCCATGAGCTTCGTCCCGTCGCCCCCGTTGGCCCAGTCGGCCGTGTACCGCCAGACGCACAGCTGGAGCACGACGCTGACGACGAAGAGCTGCGGAATGCGAGGTACGGGAGGCAGGCAGTCAGCGGGGCGGCCAAGGCAGGGCAGGGAGCAGGGACCGCACAGCCATGAAGACCCATTTCGTGATGTCGCTGCCGCACAGGTCTGAGAGGAACGAGATGCTCGAGCTGGGCGGGCGGACGTCGGATTGGTGTCAGCGGTCGACGAGAGCGGGAGGGGGCAGGAGGGACGGACGCACCACACGGCGCGGGTATTGCCGCTGAGTGAATTCCACAGCCAGAAGCACGCACAGCTGATCGCGGCGCCCTGTGCGCTCCCCCCCCCGCTCGTCAGCGAGCCGAAACCCTCCCGCTCCGCGACCGAAAGAAAGGACCAGGGAAGGGGAGAAGAGAAAACGAGGGCGCACGAGCACGAGCCAAGGCAGGCCTCGCCACTTGACGGCGGGCAGGATGCCCGACAGCGCGGCCCAGGCGCCGCCGACGAGGGCGGCCCAGCACGAGATGGCGCTCAGGAGCGACGCGAGGCTGCCCTGGAGGAGGGTCGAGAAGGACAGGGTCGAGAGGGACGAGCTGCGCGCATGTCGAGGGCGGGGGCGTCAGGCGGACGGTCGAGTGGGCGAGGCGGGAGGCCTAAAAGAGCAGCACACCCGAGCGTGAAGGCGAAGAGTAACAGGAAGGCGATGTTGGCGATCTGTTGGGACCAGGAGTGGTGTCAGGGTGGTCCTCGCAGGTCAGACTCGAGGGAGTGGCACACGGACCTTGACGATGAGCGACACCGTCTTGGACGCCAGCATCTTGGTCACTGGAGCGTCGAGCGAGCGACGAAGAGGAGGAAAAGGAGGAAGAAGAAGAGGGAGAGGGGCGCTCGAGATGGGCCAAGCCGGACCGAGCGAGCTGAGCGTCTCCGGAAGGTCCGGCGTTCGCAAACAGGAGGCACCGCGCGGAGAGGAGGTCGGGAGGACTGAGCGCGAGTCTCAGAGAAACACGAAGCTCATCGGCACAGGAGGCGAAGATGCGGCCGGCTGTGAAGCGCGAAACTGGACCGCATGAGCGAGCGAAAGGAGAAAAGGCGGCCCGAAGCGGATGCGCAGCCTCTCGCGGCGACCTCGTGACGCAGGAAGGGAAGAGACACGAGCACGACAACACATGTACGAAGGGTGAGGGGCGAAGTGCCGCAGACGAGGGCGTCGAGGCATCGTGGAGGCGAAGGCGAGAACCAAAAGTGGCCGGCATGCGCGCTCAGAGGGACGCGCGCCCGAGGAGGATCTTGAGGTCGAGGAGCACCTGCGCCGCGCCTCCGCGTGTCAATACCCCTTCCTACTCTCCAGAGAGCGCGACATCAAGGGTGCCTCCGTCGAGACACGAGAGGGCGAGAGGAGAAGCAGAGGATTCCCGGACAGACGCACATGCCGGAGGGCCCTCGTCCACGCCTCGTCGCTGCCAAACTGGAGCTTGATCGACACGTCGCCGATGCGGTCCTTGACGACGCTGCGAGGGGGCAGATGGCATGGACGCGTCAGTGACCCTGACCCTGCCGCGAAAAGTCCTGCACCGCCGAGCTCGCGACGAGCGCCACGCAGCGAACGACCACGGGAAACGGGAAAAGAGAGAGAAAGCAGAGCCGACTGACGCATGCGGCAACCGAACCCTCGCGTCCCGCGCCGTGACCCACTCGCTGAGCTGGCGCAGGCACTCGAGGAAGGCGACCATGGCGTGGTCGAAGCGCCGGTTCTGGAGCAGGCGCGTCACGGCAAAGTCGCCCGAGCCGTACCTTTTGTCGTCGTCGGTGCGGAACGTAGGGGGTGTGGGGGAGGGGGGGGGGCGAAGCGTGAGTTGCTGTCCGAGCGTGTTGGGGAAGGAGGGAGCGAGACAAGGAGAGAGGGAAGCGAGCACGCACAGCTCGAGCACCTGCACCACCTCTCCCCCCTCTCCGAGCTTCTCGATGCACGAGAAGCTCCCACACGGCACGAGCCGGTACCCGGCAAACGGCGGGCAGCCAAACTTGCGCGCGACCGTGTGCAGGAGCAGGAGCGTGTGGCCCCACGCCGCGTTGATCTCGGGCCACTCGACCTGCCGGCGGCGGATGGGGGGCGCGCGCAGGGGTAGGTGCGTCAGTTGGTGCGGCTGTGGAAGGGGGCGAGCGCGGAGTCGGACGGGGACGGGGACGGGGAGGGGAGGAGAAAACGCACCGACACGCCCGGAAGCCGCCCGAGCCGCAAGCCATTGATCGTGCCGAACCCGGCCTCCTGCCCAATACAGAACGCGTCGTCTGCGCAGCGGGGGTGTTCTTCAGCGTCCGCCCCTCAAGCAAGCATCGCGAGGGGAGCGAGGGGGAAAAAGGGGAAACCCCCGCCGCACTGTACACGTTGGTGCGCTGCAGCTTGTCCAAGTCTCTGCGGCCCGTCGCGAGGCGCGTCTCGAGCGCGCTCTCGCGGTCGCGCAGGGCGTCGCGCTCGGTGAGGTACAGCGAGTGCTGTCGCCAGAAACTGCGCGCGCCGGGCGGGCGGAGGGGGAGGGAGAAGGGTGAGTGGGGGCGCTTGCGCGGTTTTGCACTCGGGTCCGGCAGGGAAGAGAAGCTGCGGAGTCTGATGACGCGGCGCGAGGGAGCGGGAGGGAAAGGGACTCACTCTGCCTCTTCCTGGGCGAGCTGGGCCTCCTCGGCATCGAGCGCGGCCTTGTCGTCCGCGAGGGCTGCCTTTTGCGCCTCGACGGCCTTGAGCTCGGCGATGGCGTGCGACTCGGCTTTGCGCAGCTGCGAGGGAGGCGAGCGCAGTGGGTCAGCGACGCGCAGTCAAAGCAGGGGAGGCGCTCAGGGCGCCGGCGTGCCCAAGTGAGAGGACGCACGACCGACCTTTGCAATGTCCTTCTCGAGCTGCTCCCTCAAGTCGACGTCCCTGCCGCCCGCCGCCTTGACAGCCTCGTCCCTCCGGCGCACGACGTCCTTCTCGAAGCCGACGAGGCGGTCCCTCTCCTTCTTTGCCTCGTCGAGGTGCCTGGCGAGGAGGGCGAGGAGGACTTCGACGCACTCTGTGCAGAGCGGGTGGTCGACGGACGAGGTTGCGCTGAGGAGCGAGTAGAGGGACGAGAGCTGCGAGAGGTGAGGGGTGAGGAGGGTGGGGTTGCCGGACGAGGGTGAGGAGGAGGAGGAGGGGCCGGCGGCGGGAGAAGGGGGGCCCCGGGGGAGAGAGGAGGAGGACGAGGGAGGAGGACGGAGGACCGAGTCGGTGAGGACGACGAACGACTCTGCGGGGCCGAGAGAGCGCGGGAGCGAGGGGGGCTGAGGAGCGGGGGTCGGGCCCGAGGGAGGGACCGCGAGGCGTTGTGGCTGGGGTCGGGTTGCGCGGGGGACGACCGAGTGCCTGGTTGCGACGCCGTAGAGGGGCCGCAAGCCCGGTGGGACCCTCACAGGGCTCGCGGTGGTGGTCGGGTGAGGCGGTGCTGCGGCGAGTACCGCGCCGCGTCCACCAGCGGCTGTACTCGGGGGAGGAGGGTGCGGCAAGCGGTCTGATGCCGAGAGCAAGTCGTAGGTCGAGGGCGACAGAGCTGCGATGCTGTCGTCGACGTTGACGGCCGCTGAAGACGACGACGACGACGACGACGACGAGGCGGGGAAGGCGAGGGGCTGGCGACACCGCTGGCACGACCCACTGGGCATGGCGGGTGTGGGTGGGGTCTCTGGTCAGGTGGACCAGTGGCTGGCAGCACGCAGGAGGGAGAGCGAGCGAGTGACGGCGTCCCCTCGTCGTCGTCGGACTTGTCGCCGGCCTCCGCCTCCCTTCCCCCTCCCCCCACTCTCTGTCGTCTCGCCTCACCCGCACCCGCACCCGCGGTCATGGACCACATGGCCTCCTCCATCGTCGACGACCCGCCGCCGCTCGACGCAGAGCTCCCCACCGTCTTGCACGACCTCGTCCCGCTGTCGTACCTCGTCGACCGCGTCGTCTCGTCGGCCTACTCGGACCTCGCCACCTTGGTCGAGACCCTCCCCTCCCACCCCGACCAGCACCGCAAGCGCGCCCTCGTCGACTATGTCCTCCACACCCGCCGCCAGCTCGTCAAACTCCTCGTCCTCACCCGCTGGTCCACAGAGGCCGCCCCCATCCACAAAGCCATGAACCTCGTCGGGTTCCTCTCGCGCCAGAACCACGCCGTCGACAGCTCGGTCGCCGCCCTCGCCGACACGGCCACCATGCTCGCCGCCGCCCGCGTGCGCAACTACGACCTCGCGACCGCACTCGACGTCCTCACCCTCGGCACCTACCCTTCCCTCCCCGCGTCCCTCTCGGACCGGTTCCACGCGGGCGCGGCCGCCCCGCTGTCGGACGACCAGGTCCTCGACACGCTGCGAGACGTCGACGACGTCCTGCGGTGGAGGCTCGTCATGCGGAGGGAGCACGTCCCGGAGCCGATGACCCGCGTGCCGTGGCGCATAGGCGACGGGAGGGTCGTCTTCACCGTGCCGGGCATGTGGGAGGCGACGTTGACGTATGGAGGCGGTCCCGAGGAGGACGACGAGGGCCAGGAGCAGGCAGAGTGGTTCCTCCTCGGCGTCACGTTCCTGTTCCGCGTGGCCGACGCAAGAGGCTGTGAGTCCCTCGCCCCTCCTCCTCCTCCTCCTCCTCCTCATCGGGCGTGTCGAACGGGGCAAAGAGGCTCACACGCGGAACAGCATGGGCCCCGACCCCGACGGGTCCGCTCAAGGAGCACCTCGTCGACTTGTGCAACCGGCAACTCTTGCGACGGCCGTACTTCCCTCCGCCACCGCCTCCAGAAGCGCAGCACCATCAACAGGCACTCGCCGACGGCGCGGCGGGCGAGGAGTCCAAGGCGCCAGCAGCGAACGGCGACGGAGCGGACGCCGCCGAGGGGAAGGCAGCAGAGTCGGACGGGGTCAAGGCTGCGAAGCAGTCTCAAGAGCGGCAGGAGATCGTACGCAAGCGGCGAAGGGACCGACCCCTCGACCGAGCCTACACCTTCCTCCGTGCGCCTCCTCCCTCCCCCGTCCCCCTCCCCCTGCCCTCGCTCCCTCTCGCACTGACGCCTCTTCTCCCCGCGCGCCCTCCGCAGAGCGCCTCGCCCTCTCGTACCAGCTCGAGGCAGTCTACGCCTCGGCGGTGCGCCTCGCCGCGACGAGCTGGAGCGGGCACCTGAGGGTCGAGATCAGTCCCGAGAGGGACGAGGTCCGCGTTGGGTACTGGACGTGCGTCCTTCCGCTCGAGACTCTTCCCTCCCCCCCCCCCTTCTCTCTCTCTCTCTCTCTCTCTCTCTCTCGCGGGCGGGGCGGGGCAGAGAAGGGAAGGCTGACAGGGTAGGTTCGCCCGCAGGCACAAGCCCGAGATGCCTCCCCAGCAGCAGCAGCGCCCTTCCGCGCCCCGCCCCGCCACGGGACCAGGCGGCACCCTCGTCTTCTCCGTGCGGCCCGCGGCGGGCGCCCCGGCGGGCGACGAGGCGGCGCGGGCGGCGAGGGAGGGCGCGCTCAGGGCTGCGCTGGACGCCGCGGCGGCGGGGTCGGCGGGGTCGGGGTGGGCTGGTTCCGGGTCTGTGGGTGCGGAGACAGCGGGGGAGCACGCGCGCGGACTTGGAGAAGCGGACGGGGCGGCGGCGGTGCCGGCGCCGCTGGAGGTGCCCCCCTCGCTGTCCATCACCTGGCTCCCGCCATCCTCCTCCTCCTCGTCCTCCGCCGCCCCCCTTCCCCTCTCCCCTACTCTCCTCACCGCGCCACCCACCCTCGTGCAATCCCAAACCCCCGCCCAAGACCTCGACATCGAGCCCCTCCTGCGGCGCGTCACGGCGCTGCATGCGCGCAGGACGGTGCGGCGGCTGGGGAGGGTGCTGCGGAGGGAGGGGGAGGCGGGGGCGAGGGTTGTTGGGGCTGGTGGGCGGGAGGAGGAGGAGGACGAAGAGGAGGAGGAGGAGGAGGATGAAGAGGAGGCAGGGGTGGAGGGGATTATGGGGAAGGAGCACGAGGAGGGCGTCTCGGTCCCGACCGTCCGGATCCCACTCCTCCCCCGCCCCCGCATCACCCCCAGCACCAGCACCAGTGCGCAACCCACCCCCGCCTGTGCCGCCGGCCCCGCCGCCGAAGCCCTCGAAGCGCGCATCGACCCCCGCACAGGCTGCTTCGAGCTCTGCGCCGCCTCCTCCTCCTCCTCGGGCGGCGGGCTCGACGCTGCCGCCGCGGGCGGCGCAGGGGAGGGCGAGGGCGAGGCGGGCGGGGCGCGCGCGCAGCGGTTGCGCGCGGCGAGTGAGAGGGTCGACCGGGAGAGGTTTGCGCTGGGGCTGGCGGGTGGGGCTGCGGGCGCGGGAGGGGGGGCGGGAGCGGGAGCAGCGGAGGAGGCGTGGATGCGGAGCGTCGGGGACGTGGTTGCGCGGATCAGGGCGTCGGTGCGTCTTCTCCTCTCGTCCCCTTTCTCCGTTGCCAGTGTCCATGCCCCTCACGCCCCTTCCCGCGACCCGCATCCCACACAGACCATCCTGGACGACCTCGACACGCTCCTCTCGCTCCTCTCCCTCCCCCTCTCGCTCCCCTCGACGCGGCGCCTCCCGCTCCCCGCCCGCGAGGTCGCCAAACTGGGGCCCAACCCGGCCCTCCAGGCCGGGCGCAGCGCGCTCCTCTTCGTCCCGCTCTCGCTCCCGGGCGGGGGCGCGGGCGGGGGCGCGGGCGGGACGGGCGCAGAGCAGTGGGTCCTCGCGTTTGTGCTCTTCGAGGAGGGCCTCCGCGCGGCTTTGCTCCGCGCGAGGGACGCCAGCGACGGCATGAACGCGTTCCTTGAACTCGTCGAGGTCGGGTGGCTGGGGCGGGCGGGCGAGGGCGAGGACGCGGCGGGGGAGGCGCGAAGCGCGGGAGGGAAGGGCAGGGGCGCGAACTTGGGGTACGAGTTGCGCGGGGAGACGGTGCTGGAGCTGTGGGGGCAGTGCGTGTGCGTGCTCTCTCTCTCTCTCTCTCTCTCTCTCTTTCTCTCTCTCGCCGTCTTTTCCTCGACGCCCGCCCGCGCCTGCCGTTGGAGGTCTGACCCTCGTGATCCCCGCCCACAGGCACCGCGTCGCCCTCTTCGAGCTCGAGCGCCAGCTCTCGGCACGACGCATCCCGTACCGACTCTGCGCTGCGCCTGCCGCCGCACGGTCACCGACGCAGAGGGACGCCGTCACCGCCGGGGGGCTGGTCGCGACGACGCCGCGGCCGTTCCTGCTCGTGCAGAGCGGGGCGCTCGTGCGACTGCCAGAGGCGGAGCGCCTCACCGCGAGGGACGCGGCCCTGCAGGGCGTCGTGGACGCCCAAGGCCGGATACGCGTGCGCCTCGTTTCCTCCTCCTGCTCGCCTTCACGCACTCACTCAGTGCTGACTCCGTACGCGTTTGCGTCACCCCGCCGAGCAGACAACCCTCCACCTGCGCCTGCGCCTCCCTCTCCCGCCCACGGCGCTCCCCGACCCGGCAGAGCTCCCGCCCGGCGTGCTGTGGAACCCCAAGCGCGGCGTGCTCGTCCTCGCCGTCGAGGACGAGCTCGACACCGCGGTCGAGCGGCTGCTGCGGTTCGTCCTCACCTGTTCCCCTCTGTAGACTCCTTCCTTCCCGAGGGCAGCGCTGACGCAACCGAGTGCACAGCGCCTTTGCCCTCGTCTTGCGCACAGTCGGTGCGGCGCAGACCGCCGCCGCCACTGCCACTGCCACTGCCTCTGCCTCTGCACACGCGCCGGCGTCGCCGAGCAAGAAGCGGGGCGCGGGGCCCGTGCCGACGCCGAAGGGACAGCTCAAGGGACTGCCGAACGGCCTCGGGGTGTAGCGATCGAGGGTGCGTGTGCGCAACGAAGAGCGAGCGGAAGGAAGAGCGCGGGGTTGGCGCTGTAGGAGCAGGCTCGGGAGAGCTCGCGAGCGCGGCGTTACGGGGGGAAGCGTGTGCTCAGATAGGCGTCGTGGAGCTTGTCAGACCCGTTGGGGGAGGTTGTTGGGTGGACAAAGGCGAGTCGCCGGCGAGGCGAACCGAGCGAGCGGTGCGGGCGCCGGCGCGGGGGAGCGGCCGGTTGCTCGCCCCCTAGGCCTCGCTTGGGTCCGCTGCGTGCTGCACCTCGACGGGAGCACACAGAGGCGACGACATGGCAGCCCAACTGTCACCGGCGCAGCTGCAGGCCCTCATGGCTCGCCTCGGCGGCTCCTCCTCCTCATCTTCGAGCACCGCCCCACCGGCAGCCCTCGACGCCCTCGTCAAGCTCACCCCAGACCAGCTGGGCACCGACGCAGGCTCTGCAACCCTCGCACAGGTCCTGACAGGTACATCGTCAGCTCACAGCTCCAGGGTTCATCCCTCCCCTCCGCTCGCGCCTGCTCCTCCCGAGTCCTCGCTCGTGTCGGCTGACGGGTCCCCCCTTGTCTCCCACAGCCTGCGCCCAAGGCTTCGACCCGGCCCCCGAGCAGCGCCGCAAACTCGTCGCCGCCGTCCTCCCCGCCGCGTCCATCGCCCTCGAGCGCAACGCACCCTCCCCCCACCTCCTCCAGCTGTGCACCCTCCTCAAGCTCCTCGGTCGCAGCCCGGCAGGGACAGAGGAACTCACACGGCCAGATGGCCTCGGTGCGCTCCTGCACCTCGGTGGGCTGGCGCGAGCCGCCGAGCTGGCAACACCGACGGAGGGCCCCGCCGCCGCCGCAGCGGCGGAGGACGCTGCCGACGCCGAGGACGACGACGAGGGCGATGCCGCTCAGGCGGCCGAGCAAGCACTCGCATCCCTCGAGGCGGACCCGCTCTCCCCCGCCGAGCAAGAGTCTCTCCGCTGCCTCGCCAACACGCTCACCCTGCACCCTTCCGCGCGCGAGCACTTCCCCGGCGTCCTCCTCGCCGACGAGCGCCGCCGCTCCCTGCGCGGGCTCGTCCGCCTCGTGGGGTGCAGCGGGGCCGGGTTCCTCGCGGGGAGGCTGCTGTTCCTCCTGACGAGCCGGCCGAGTGAGCTCGTTGGGGAGCTCGCGCTCGAGGGCGAGTGTGTCGTGGCCCTGCAGCAGGTGCGTTCATTGCGCCTCTCGCGTACGGTACGGACTCCCGCTGACCGGGCTACTCTGCAGTTCGCCGACCGCTACCTCGCCATCTACCGCTCAGAGGCGCACCGCTCCCTCCTGACGACGCCGTCCGCGCCAGGGACTCCCTCGCTCGACGACATCCTCCGCGAGCACCTCAAGCTCGCCTACAACCTCATGCTGCAGTACTCTCGCGCGCCCCCCGTCCTCCCTGAAGGGTTCGGCAAGCCCCACGACGCCGAGGCGAGCCCGGCCGTGGCGGCCGCGGTGGGGAGTTCGGGCAAGAAGCGCTTCTGGCGCTCGAGGGAGAAGAGCGGCGCATCCTCTACGGGGAGCTCGCCAGAGCTGGGAGCGGCCGAGGGCGCAGCGGAGGAGGGCACGGGCTCTGCGGCGGCTGCTACGCCGCGCGGCAAGAGCCCGCTCGCGTTCGCGAGGAAGGTCGTCGGCGCCGTCAAGGGTTCGCCGAGCTCTTCGCCTGCGGGCAGCCCTTCCCTACCTGCGTCGAAGGAGCTTGGTCCCGCGCCTGCGAGTACCGCAACGGGCGCTCCGCCCGCGGCGCCCGCAGAGGCGAGCGAGGGCAGCTCGCCCGACTCGCTCAGCCTCACGGCGGCGCAGCTTTTCCTGCCCCTGTTCCATCCGTACCTCACTCTCGCCGTCACGCTCCCTCTCCTCTCCCCTGCGGCCGCATCTCCCCTCGGCTCCGCCCCCGCTGCGGCACCCTCCTTCGAGGACCCCTCGCCCGTCGTCCGCGCAGCGCTCAACACGCTCCTCAACTTCCCCGTCGAGCTCGAGGAGCTCTCCGGCTGGTCCACCTCGTGGCTCCAGTACGTCCCGCCGCGCCTCTCCCCCGAGGACGGCACCGTCCTCCGCGGCGGCGGGATCGGTTCCCTCGGCGAGCGGCTCCTCGACCTCCTCCGCGGCGTGTGCGACGCCTACTTCCCGCCGGACAGGGCGCCGCTGAAACCGAAGACATACACGCAGAGGGACCGGGAGCGGGGGAGGAGCGGCCTGGAGCCGCCGTGTGCGCCGGACGAGTGGATCCCGACGGGCGAGGGCAAGGCGGGCAAGGTCGAGGAGATCCTCGGACCTGTCATGCTCCTCTTGCGCAAGCTGAGCATGCTCGGCGAGGCGCAGTTCGTGTTCCGCAACGTGCTCTATCCTCCTGGCCTGTGCGTTGCGCTCCTGATCTCTCTCTCTCTTTGATGTGCCTCATGCGCTCGTGCCTGACCCTTGTCGACGCCTCCACGCACACTCGCAGCGACCGCACGACGCCCATCGACCGCCATCCGACCCTCGCAGGACACCTCGTGCGCCTCCTCTCGTCGGTCCTCCTGCCCAACACGGCCTTTGGCGTCGGCGAGTTCCTCTACAACCTGTGCGACCGCTCGCCCGAGCACCTCGTGCGCGCCATCGGGTACGGCAACGCGTCTGGCTTTCTCCAGAACCGCGGCGAGCTCATCCCGCCCCCCGCCGCGACCGCGACCGCGACGGCGGACGAAGCGGGTCCCGACGGGCCGCGCCGCATCAACCCCATCACAGGCGCGTTCGACCCGCCTGCGGGTGCCGCCGGCGCCGCAGACGCCGAGGCGCCCATGACCGAGTCGGACAAGGAGCGCGAGGCCGAGCGGCTCTACACGCTGTTTGAGCGCCTCGCGCGCACGGGCGTCGTCAGCACGGCGAACCCGGTCCTGAGCGCGCGCGACGCGGGCCGGTTCGAGGAGACGAGCGAGGAGCGCGAGGCCGAGCGCGAGAGGGTCGAGAGGGAGGAGGCTGAGATTGAGAGGGAGGTCGAGAGGGACTTGAGGGAGTGGAAGGAGCGGAGGCGGCGCGGCGCTTCCCGGGGAGGCGAGCTTGCGGACACGGGGGAAGAGGGCGCGCAGCCTTGACGAGTAGCGCGGACGGAATGCACGGATGCGGTCTCTAGTGATTACAGGTCTTTGTCTTGTCTGGTCTGGGATCGGATGTACGGGTGAGGAGAGTTCATGCTAGAGAGAGATGGGGACGACTCGAGCAGCAACAGAGAGAGAGAGAGAGAGAAAAGGGCGCTTCAGACGTGGATGTCGCCGACTGTGTGTCGCTCAAGAGAGTCAGTTTGTCGCGCCTGAGGCAAGAAGTCCAGCGGAAAACGAAGTGGACGCACAGATCGGCACGACCCCCTCCCACTCGACGTCCTGGCCTTCGAGCTTGGCCTTGCCCACGCGGAGCCGCTCCTCCCAGTACGCGAGCTTGCCCTCTGCCGTCTTTGCCGGCTGCCAGTACACCTCGCCCGTGTCGGCGTCGGTCGAGCGCGAGAACCACCGCGGCTGGTGCGGCGGGACCTCGCCCCGCTCCCTCGCGCGGCGCGTCGCGCGCTGGTGCTCCTCGAGCTCGGCTTTGAGCTCGTTGGCGCGGTCAAACTTGCCCGATTCGAAGGCGTGCTGGTCCGGGCGCAGGCGGCAGTCGGTCGGGGGCAGCCACGGCTTGAGGTCCGGGTTGATGTCGTTGAGCGTGATGGCGTAGGGCGTGCTGCGGGTGTGGCCCGGGCACGCAAATGAGTACTGGGAAGAGCAGGAAGAGGACGAGACTGAGAGAGAGGAGCGCACAGGTTGAAGGGCGAACCAGGCGGCTTGGTCGAGTTCTTCCACAAGCGAATGTACTCGGGCGCGACGTCGCCCGTTCCGTCCGTCGGCAGCGTCGCGTCCGGCGCAAGGTCGCCCTTGCCGGCACCGGCGCGGCGCGCGACGAGCTGCGAGGCCCAGGTCCCCGCGATGTCCCAGTGCTTGTGGCCCGACTTGTCCTTGACGTCGCCCTTGATCTCGGCGACGTTGCCGCCACGCCAGCCGCGAGGCTTGAACGTGAGCGTGCACGTTTCTCCCGTGCGGTGGTTCGTGATGACCATGTCGCCGTAGTGGTCGATGATGGGCGAGCCGAAGATAAAGTTGGACACCGACGTTGTCACCTTGACCCACGAGTAGTGCTCCTCGCGCATTCCAGGAAGCGTCTCGTTGGGCGGGCAGCTCGGGTCGGCCCACTCTTCGGGGATGCGCAGGACGACGTGTGCGACGCCGGTCGGCCGGATCTCGAAGCTCTTGCCCGTGAACTTGCTCTTGGCGTCCACCGTGCCAAAGTAGTCCCAGCTCGGCGACTGGCCCATGCAGGCGGACATGGGCGGGTGGTGCTGTGCGAGGGACGGAGGGTGAGCAGGCGGATCAAAAGGGAGAGGTCGGAGGGGAGGGGGACGCACCGAGACCTGCTCCGACTGATAACGGTACTTCTTGCGCGTGTTGACGTACTCGAACGTCTCGCCGAGCAGCGGGTTGAACGGCTTGGCAATGCGACCGATCGTCGACGAGTAGTTGGACCTGTGTGAAGCGAAGCGGTGAGCACGCGCTAGATAGCGGGGGCGCTCATCGGAACGCACATGGCAAAGGCAGCGACAAAGGCGATGCGCTTGGTCGAGTCGCTTTCCGCAGCAGCAGCGTCCACTGTGGGGGCGAGGGTCAGTGGGGAACCAGAGTGCGGAGACAGTCGCAGGCAACGCACGGCATTCGCTGAACTCCATGTCCTCGGCCATGCGCTCGAGCATCGAGACGGGCTCATTGAAGCTGACCGGGAACGAGATCTTGGTCAAGTCCTTCCCAATGTTGCTCTTGAGGATCGACCACAGCGACATGGCGGGCCGGTCGTCGTTGGTGATGGGGAGCTTGTCGCGCAGACGTTCGTAGCCCTTGTACGGAGCCATGTCGAGCTTGTCGACGAGCTCCTGCGCCGGCGCCGTCCGCTTCGGTGCGGAGGCGTCCGACTCTGCCTTGGCGCCGTCGTCCTTTGCGTCGTCGAGGGGAAGGTTGCCCGCCTCGACGGCCTCGAAGAACTCGTCGTCCGTGTCCTCGTCGCTCGACTCGACGCCCTCCTCGTTGGCGAGCGCGTCTTGCACAATCTGCTCGAGCTCGGCGGGGGCGAGCGGCTGCATCGTGGCAGCACGCGACCGCATCCTCGTCGGCGAGAGCGAGACGGGCGTCCGCCGCGCGGGGGAGCCGGACCCGGTGTTGCCTCGCGACGACGACGGAGGGATGACAATGGTCGGGCTGCGGAGCGGCGAGGGAAGAGGTGCGTCACCGTTCGTCGGCAGGGTGCGCAAGTCGGGCCGCTCCTCTTCGCCGACGATCGACGCTCGCGGCGACAATCCTGGCGAGACGGCGCCGAGGTTGGCGCGAACTTCCTGCAGGGCGCGCTTGCGGCGAGTGTTCTCGCGCGACGCTTTGTGCAGCTCGACCTCGATGGCGGCGTGCTGCGCTGCAACCTCCTTCATGCTCTCCTCCCACATGCGCTTGGCGTGCACCTCCTTCTCGTACCGCCGCGCAAAGAAGCGCTCGCGCTCGTTGACGACGCCGACGTAGTCGTCGAAGAGCTGGTCGAGCGAGACGAGCGACCGCCCGAGCGCGTCTTTGACGTCCGAGCCGTTCGAAGCGCCGAGCGAGCCGAGCAGCTTCTGCGCGAGCTCGAGCTGCGTCTTGGTGCTCTGCTCCATGAGGTGGAAGTCGTCGGCGTGGGGCACAATGTCGTCCTCTTCAGCGACCGTGTCGTTGTCGTCGTCGATAGAGTTGGCGCGGTCCGAATCGGCGGGGGAGCCAAAACCGTCGGTATAGGCGGACGACGAGGGGCGACGAGCGATGCCGGCGCCTCCCGACGGAACGGGCGCGGCGAGCAGAGAAGCGACCGTGTTGGAGCGGGTCAAGCCGCCCGTCTCGCCTGTCGCGAGGTCGATGCTCTGGCGCAGGGCGTCGCACCAGCGCATGACTTCCACCGGGTCTGCGAGCGATAACCGTGTGAGCCACCAGACGCGAGTGCAGGAGAGACAGACGGCGACGCACGGTTGCCCTTGAGGTAGAAGGCCGGCGCAGACTTGCCGCCGAGCTTGTTGCTCACAGTGAACTTGAGCTTGTCGGACCCGGGCGGATCGAGCTTGGCGACCGACATGCTGATCGACCCCCGCGAGGCGCGACCCTCGTCCTCCTGGTGGCGGTAGTACGACAGGACGCCGTTCTCGAGAACGAACCAGCGCGGCTTGTAGCCGCCCTTGGCGACGCTCACCCACTTGGTGAGGTAGCCCTTGAGGGCCGGTGGGCCACGTTGAGGCGCCTCGGCTCCGCTGGCAGCGCCCGCTTGCAGTGCCATACCCTCCGAGTTGAGCCTCTGCCGCAGTACGGAACGGATTCGCTCGTCTTTGGCCAGGTCGATCGCCGCCTTGCCCCTGCGGTCGCGCGCGAGGGCGTCTCCCCCGCGTGCGAGGACGAGCTTAATGAGTCCGAGGTCCTTTCGGCGAACCGCCTCGTGCAGGATGGTCGTCCCGCTCGACGGGTCGCGCAGAGAAAAGTCGCAGCTTGCGGCGCGAGGCTTGGCAATGAGGTGGTAGAGTTTCTCGGCCGCGCCGTTCGAGACGTGACCAGACGCGGCAGAGACCGTCGGGGGCGGACCGGAGGAGCCTTGAGTTGGTGTGGTCGTCGTCGGAGGGAGCTGCGACGAAGTAGAAAGCCGAGGGGAAGAGGAGATGAGGGTAGACGCGCGGTTGGATGCCGAGGCCGAATCCGAGGTCGGGGAAGCGACGTAAGCCGCGAGGTGGGCCAGGAAGATCTCGTTCAGCTTGTTCCGCGAAGCTGGAGGCGTCAAGATGTGAGCAACAGGCGTTTGGGGTGACAAACAGGGGCCGAAGCGGCTCACCAGAGATGATGCCGGCTGCCTCGGCAGTCGCGGCCACCTCGAGGCAGTTCTTGCCCGACTGATCCCGCACTGTGTCGTCGGCATCGTCCTGCTCGAGCAGGAGCGAGAGAACGTCTCGGCGATCGAGGGCGGCGGCGAGGTGAAGCGGGGTCTGCCCACGGCCGTCCTGCGAGTTGAGAGTGCGAGGCTGGCGTTTGAGGACGAGCTCGACAGTCGGATCTGAGGTAGAAGTTTCTGTAGGTCAGCCCAGGCGCGCAAGCGCGAGAAAGCGGGAAGCGCTGAACACGCACACTTAGCAACGCGGATGGCGAGGTGCAGTGGGGTCGCAGTGCCCGGCGACGTCGTCCCACTGAGGACGCCCGTCTCGCTGACGCCCTCGGCCCGGGGAGCGGTCGCAGAGTCTTCCAAGAGAGGGACGATCTGACCGGCGTCTCCTGCAGGTCAACAGGAGGAGAGGCGAGGGGAAGATCAGCGTTGCCGCTCTCGCGATGATGATGAGGGGGTCGAGGTCGCACCCTTGCGAAGGGCCTCGAGGAGCCTGTACGCCTTGAGACTGTCTTCAGTGGTACCTGTTGACGGCATCCGTATCAGTCCGCCGCAGCCGGCAGGGGTTAAGAAGCGCAAGGAGGCTCAGCGGACCTGGGCGAGACGAAGCCGGAATCGAGGATGGCGCCTCGGTTGGAGGCGCAGACATGGCGCGTGTGGGGTGTTCTGACCGGTCGACGCAAGCTGCTGCGGCGAGTGCCTCTCGAGGGTGTGCGGGTTGAAGGGCAAAGGCAGGACCGACCTCACCGCCCCGGTGGAGCCTTCCCCCGCCGCGCCCTCCTCCGCGGACCTCCCGGCGAGCCTCTCGGCGACTCTGCTCTTCCACTTTTCACCTCGAGCCGACCCTGCATCCGATTTCGACCAAACAGTCACAATCGCAAAGCCGAGGTCGGCCAAGTGTCACTTTCCTCGCATAGCCTTGCCACCAGCTCGGCTTGACCCCGGATTCGCTCTCGCCGACCTCGCGAGCCTGTCGCGAGCCGCAGCAACTGCTCGCGATACTCCTCGGAACAAGCCCCGCCTCGAGAGGGAACCTCTGTCTCTGGTGCGTCTCACGGGCGCGTGCCGTCGACGAGGAGCTTCGCAGCCGTCGGCGCAAGGGCGACTTCCTCCCGTCCTCCCCAGCCTCCTCCTTCTTTTCCCCTCACGAAGGGAGAAGAGTCGGGTACGGCGAGTGTTGAGGTGCGAGGAAGTGGGCGAGCGATCTCAAGCGAGGTTGTCTGCACGGGGAGAACAAGGTCAGTAGCTGTTGCGGAAAAGGCCTGCGCGGGTCCACTCACAGCGCTTGAGGAAGGCAAGCGTGAACCGGTTCACCAGATTCGAGTCCGTCGTCGCCAAGAGGTGGGCGCCGCCTGCGATCGTCTTGATCTGCTTGTCCTCGTCCGGCACTGCTCCCACCCGCGTCAGCACTGAGACGAGTTGCACGCGCGAGAAGACAGCACGCGGACGCACCATTGACGAAGCGGTCTCGCCAGTCCTGCAAAGACCCTTCCGAGCTGACCGTCTGGTCGAGAGAGCCGCCAAGCAAGAGGACCGGGCACCGCACCGCCTCGAAGACCTCTGGAGGCGGCGCTTCCCGCCGAAACCAAGCGAGGAGCTGATCGATCCTGAACATGTCGTGGCCCGGGCCGTCTGCAGCGCAATGATGTGAGTCAAGGAGTGCGAGAGCAGACAGGGCAACCAGTCGGACGCACGAGTCTCCTGGTACTGTCTGAGAAACGCTTCTTGCCGCTCTTTGCTGTGCAGCGCGCCGCTGAAAAAGTAGTCGCCTGCTCGGTAGAGAGCGGGTCAGTAGCGCTCCATGGTCCACAGGGGTTCGTGCGTGCACGCACCGACGACCGCCATGGCCTCGTCAGACAACCTGCCGCTCCCGTCTCCTTTGCCGCCCTTGTTGGCCGCGCACGCTGCTCGCCACTCGCCGCTGAGCGTCTCGGGAACGATGGGTGGACTGGAGGGAGTCCGCGTCGTCAGCAGGGGTAATGTCCGACGCCGGAGCAAGAGGACGCACTCGGTCACGAATGACGGCGAGACGAGCACCATTGCCTTGACCTTCTCGACGTGCAGTTGGTATTGACATGACCTCGACCCGTCAGCAGAGAGCAGACAAGGAGCGCAGAAGAAAGGCGCACCTGCTGTGGCCGCTTGGCAGCCAGGTAAGCGCCCACGTGCGAGCCCACAAAGCTCTCGCCAAAGTAAGCAAACGGCTTGTCGCCAATCAAGGCGTCAACCATGGCGAGAAAATCGTCTGCTCGCTCCTGCGGGTGGGAGGGAGGGAAAAGAAGGAACGGAGTGAGGGGAAGGTCAGCTCGACAGGAGAGTTTTGCGAGGTAGGGACCGCTCAGCAGCGCACCTCGAGGGTCTGGAAGTGGTCGAGTGGCTCTCCTCCCGTGCGGCCATAGTACCGCGAGTCGAGCGAGACGAGGTTGAGCGCCTCTCGCAACCGAGGATCCCGGAACTGCAGCCGAAGCACCCTCGGGTCAGCTCGGCTCCTGCTGCGCGTCTCGTGAGGCGTCAAAGAGAGGCACTGGAGGCGCACCTGGTAGATGAACGAGTTGGACGACGACGTCCCGGCGTGGTTGAAGACGAGGGTCGGCTTGGCGGGGTCAATTGCGTCGTCGCTCGCTGGTGGCGGCACCTGGTGGCTCATGCTGAGGTCCTCATACTGTGGGTTAATCGTGTAGTAGACGCGCCTGCACACAAGGAGTCGAGCGGGTCAGCCAGCCAGCGGGCGAGCGAGCCAAGAGCGCGCGAACACAGGTTGTGGGGGTGGACACGAGTCGCAGGGGAGCAAGCGGCGCACAGACTGATTCTTGGCACGTCGACGAAGGGCATGGCGCTTGGAGTCCTGCGACGGTACGGGAGAAGCGCGAAGTGGTCGAGCCGGAGTGTACGTGAGCCTGGTGGTCAGACGAGGAGGGGAGGTGTCTCACCTGCCGGGACCCCGGACGAGCGGCAAACCTTGACCCCGCTCGTACGCGCGTGAGTCGTGACCGAATCTGCGACACTCGCACAAAGGACGGGCAAGCGAGAGCGGAAAGAGAGAGCGAGGGAGGAGGCTGCCGCCGCCGCGAGACGGGGTCCGGGCGCCGACTCGCAGTTCGAAAGGTATACGGCGCTGCGTTGCTCTGCGTCTCCGCCCGTCGACTCTACAGCTTCCCGTGCGAGTCGTTCGAGACGACGAACCGGACCTGTCCGCCCGTCGCCGGGGTGCGCTGCGACGGGAGGTGGTGGATGCTGGCCTGCCAGTCGTCCAGGTCGGCCTTCTCGTCGCCGTCGCCCTCGTTCGAGAAGTCCGACCCGCGCCGCTCTGGCTCCCGCGCGCCCATCTCGATCATGACGTCGTCCGGGTCCTCGCCTCGAGCGCGCGCCTCCTTGCGCTCCCTCCGCTCGCGCCGCATCTTCTCGAGGCGCACCTGCAGGTCGGGTCGCGCGGGCGTGCGCGTCGTGCGAATGGGCGGCGCGACCTCGTTCTCTTCGTCGTCGGCGCGGAACGCTGTCGTTGTCGTGTGGGTCGAGACAGCGATCTTGAGGCCGTCGAAGGCGCCCGCGACGTCGCCGCGTTGCGGTTTGGCCGACGAGATGTCGACGATGAGCGACGCGAGCGACAGTTCGATTAGGAGCTTCACCAGATAGGCCACGGGGTGGAACGCCATGTCTGAGGCATGATTCAGGGAGTCAGAGGCCATTCCCAGGCTGTGAGAGGGGTAGAAACGACGCCTCAAGGGCGCGGTGAGAGCGTAAACGCGACGCACAGACGAAGGTGTTGGGTAGGGACATCATGCCGATAATGAGGGCATCCATCGAGATCGAGAGCACGATGAGGCGCTGGTTGAAGCGGACGAGCGGGCGGTAGCGCTCGAGGCCGTTGCGGACAAGACGGGCGCGGACGACCTTGATGAAGTACCAGTTGAGGAGCGCGTCGACGATGAGGTAGATGCCTGGTAGAGTGCGAGGATGAGGCGTGGTCAGACGTGCTGCTGGACGCGGGCGCCTGGGAAAGTGCCGCAGCAGCGAAGGTGCGGGCAGGAGGGCAAGACGACGCTTCGAGGCGGACTTACATTTCTCGCAGCGATCCCACACCTTGTTGACGTGGATGTACGTGTCGTTGACCTGTAGACGTGCGGGAATCCAAATGCTGCCGCCCGACGAGCGAGCGCGTCAGTCAGTGTTCGCGGTCCGCCCAGCAGGCCTTGAAGAGCAAGTCGTCTGTTGACGCACCAGTAGACCGAGATGTTGATTGCTGTGATGAGTCCAGCGATGCCGAACTTGAGGTAGTTCTGGTGCCGGCGGTCGGAGATGAGGACTGCCAGAAGGGTCGTGAGCTCGGCGTTGCGAATGTCGGCAGACCTCGTGGGGGCTCACGGTTCAAGCGATTGACGATGATCTGCAGCAGGAACTGGACTTGGAGCGCCCACAGCGTCAAGATGCTAACGTTTGAGTGGCGGGGCGTCAGTGCTGTAGGTGCGGGTCGGAGGACGACGGGAGATCCCCTTGGACGCACGCAAAGAAGAAGCTGAACGAGTGCGGGATGACTTCGATCATGTAGAGCCAGCAAATGATGGCGAAGGTGCTGCAGACTGCCAGCTCCCCCCAGATGAGGACCGTGTAGACGCTGAGTTTGTGCGTCTGCGACCAGGCCGAGGCGGTGACCCAGCAACCGAAGCCGAGGCACCAGGCAAAGGCGATTGTGGCGACTCTGCACGAGGCAAGTAAGGTCTGGTCAGCCTGGGTAGCTAGGCAGGCGCAACTCGACTCGCCAGGAAGGCGCGGCCTCGAGGACTCGGAAGGATCACGCACCGGACGTCCTGCTCCGTGACAGGCTCATCGACGTAGGGTCGCTCTGTCGCAAAGGCCATCGCGCGGAGGAATGAAGCAAGGAAGCAGAGGCGCAAGAGACGGAAGCAAAGGACGGAGCGGCCTGAGAGCATGAGGGGGCGGTGTCGCTCGATGAGGCGGGGACAGGAGCCGTTGCACAGGCCGACTGTGGCGGAACTCCTGCGATCGTCTACTCCGCAGTTGCGCATTGTGGCCGCAACGGACATGGGCGCGTGCGGACGAGCGGGCTGCAGGGGGAGGAGCGTGAGCACCTCGCCCCCGTCCACGCTTGGCAGGGCACAGGGTAGTGTCGCCGCTGCGGCAAGAGCGTCTGGCAGGGTGATAAGCGAAAAAATCGAGGCGAGCGGTGCGAAGTGAGCGAGCTTGGAGCGAGCAATGAGCGAGCCACGAGCGGCACGGTGTCGCGCCTGCGGCGTCTTCGCCCGTCCGCCATCAGCCATCTCCGGCCACGGTGCGAAGCGCAGCATTCTTCCAAAGAGTCAGCTTGACCGCCTGCCGTACCCGCGACGCAACAGGCACTCGTTCCGGCGGCTCAGCCTCTTCATCAGTCGACCCGAGTCCTCCTCCTCATTCACTCTCCTCTTCCACCATCCGCTGCCCCTGCCGATCTTCGAGACTCTGCGGAGACGCAGCAGAAAGGTCCGACACCGAGCGGGCGCCGTCCCGGGTCACCTTTCGAGACGTCGTCACGGGGCCCGGCCGCTCGACCCCCCGCCCCCTTCAGCGCAAGCACCTCTCGCGCGGCCTGAGCTCCTGCTCAGAGCCTGAATCGGATCTGTGCGCCAGGAGGCAGATCGCTTCGTGCGCGCATCCGCCTCAGCGTCCCCGGACACGCTTCAAGGTTCCCGCTTCATGCCCTCACGCTTCTCTTGCTCCCTGCTCGCCGCTCCTGCTCGGATTCTCTCATAAACATGGGCTGCGCAGGATCCACCCCCGTCGACCACGAAGCGGAGCAGCGCAAGTGAGTGGATTGGGCTTTGTGTCCCGAGTCTCGAGCTGACCTCGCCCCATCCTCCGCCTCCAGTGCGGCGATTGAGAAGACGCTCGCGCAGGACCGAGAACAGATGCGTCGCGAGATCAAGCTGCTCTTCCTCGGGGCTGGCGAGTCGGGCAAGAGTACCATCATGAAGGTGCGCTCCGGCTCGTGCGCTTCGTCGATGCGGTCGAGACTGACGTTCGACGCCGCCGTGCAGCAATTCTCGCTGGCGTACGGCAAGCCCTTCACCGACCAGGAGCGGCTCGACTACCGGGACGTCATCTACGACAACTCGCTGCGCTCCATGCAGGTCGTCATCGACGCGTTCGACATGCTCGGCATCGACGTGCCTCCGGAGCTCAACGAGCAGGTCGAGCTGGTCATGTCGCTCGGTGACGAGCCGGACCTGGCGGCGCCGACGGGAGAGCTGCTGCCCGACGTCGCCAAAGCGCTGATGGCGCTGTGGGCCTTCGAAGGTGCAAGGGAGGCGGTCGACATGGCGCACGAGTTCCAGCTCAACGAGTCCGTCCCCGTCTCGCTCCCCTCGGCGTCCTCGCTCTCGCTGACCGCCTGTTCTCCCCGCTCCACAGTTCTGCACCCTAGTGCGCTTCCTCCTCGTTGTGAGATGGTCTCTGCGAAAGCTCGACTGACCCTCAAAGCGCGCAGCTACTTCAACAACATCCAGCGCCTCGCCCAGCCCGGTTACATCCCGACGGACCAGGACATCTTGCGGTCGCGCGTCAAGTCGACGGGCATTACCGAGGTCCAGCTCAACATCCACGGGACGGTCTACCGCATGTGCGACGTGGGAGGGCAGCGGTCAGAGCGCAAGAAATGGCGAGCACCTCTCGAGCCTCTTTGCTTTCCGCCCCAGCTGACGAGGTGCGGCGCTCGACTACAGGATCAATTGCTTTAGCGACGTCCAGGTGCTCCTCTTCGTGCTGGCCATTTCAGAGTACAACCAGGTGCGCATGGCCTCCGGCGCCTCGTTGCACCAGTGAGCTCACGCTCGCGCCGCACGCAGATGCTGTACGAGGACGAGTCGGTGTCGCGTATCGCCGAGGCAACGACTCTGTGGCAGTCGATCGCCAACTCAAAGTGGTTTCACAACGCGTCCATCATCCTCTTCCTCAACAAGGTGCGCGCGCGTCACCTCCAAGCGTTACGGCCACAGTGCAGAGCTGACCGGGCCCGCCCCGCGTCGCGCTTCTCAGATTGACCTCTTCCGCAACAAGCTCGAAATGTACAAGCTCGCCGACTACCTGCAGGAGTACGACGGCCCAAATACGTACGAGGCGACGACGCTGTGGCTCTCGCAGCACTTTACGCGACTGTACGAGAACAAGCGGCGAGCGCTCATCCTCCACCTCACCTGCGCGACGGGTGCGTCCTCTGCCTCCGCCAGAGGGTCTGCCCTGTGCTCATCTCCCCCTCTGGCCTCGCAGACACGACGCAGATCCGCACCGTGCTGGCCGCGGTGCAGGAGCAAATCCTCGCGAACAACCTTCTCAACGCAGGCGCGTCCCCTTTCCTCGTAGGCCTCTTCATGCTACATCGCGCGGTTACTGACCCCTCTTGTGCGTGCGCAGGGATGATGTGACTCTGCCCTTTCGCGCCCTCTCCCGCCTGTACCTTTGCCCCGCCGTGCCGTGCCGTCTTGTAATCCCCGTCCGTGCTTCTCCCGCCTCTGCTTCACCGCCCGGATCTGCGCTTCCGCGCACGGACCGCAGCTACTGGCGCATCGTGTGGTCCAGCCGCAGTGACTCTGGCGCTTGGGCAGGAGATGCCCGCCAGCACAACCGCACGCACCCTTCATTCGAGACGGCAACCTTGCGCCCGTCGCGCTCCCTTTTGCTGCCGCTCTCGGCTGCCTTGCCAGTTGTTCCGCACCCTCGGCAGTCAGCAGCTCAGGGTGGCCACCGAGCGGCTCCTCGACGACCTTGCACGCCCGCTTTCCGTCTCACCTCGGATCCAATGCACCGCGACTGCTTCGCCAGGCCTGTTCTCTCGGCCCGGGCATGTTGACCGCTTGCTCGAAGCAATGCTGCCGCTTCGTGGAATGACGGCGTTCGATCGCTGCTCGGCCGCGCACGGCGCCGCCCCGGCCTGCTTCGACGCCGGCGTGGTCCTGCACGGCTAACTCGTGGACTGCATCCGACGCCGGTTCGTCTCTGTGCACGACCTGGTGCGAGGGCCGCTGGCGAGGCGTCGGCAGGGCGCAGCTTCCCGGGACAATGCGCGGCTTGCTCTCACGACGCAGTCCAGTCGGGAGCTCTCGAGTTGACGAGAGGCGCACGCTCCCTCCTCGCGCCGTGCCCGCCTTGAATTGCGGTCATTCGTCGCTTCCCGTCGCTGGAGAGAGCCGGACCGACCAGAAAGCGCCGGAATGGCGAGACTCGTCGCTGCTCGGCGTCTCGCAGAAATCGAAAATGGTCAAGCGCGTGAAACCATCTATCGCGGCGACAGGTCGTGCAGCACGGCTTTTGCAAGCGTCGAATGAGACGCTCTACACACCGCCTGGTCGCCCACCAGTGTGAAAGTCGACACGACGCATGCGCGTCCGACGCCGCGGCCGCGAGAGTCGGCCGCGCGAATCCCGAAACTCGCGAGGCTCTCTCTCGCTCCTCCCCCTCATCTCTCTCCAGCCCTCTCTCGTCACCTCCAGAAGTGTCACCACACGAAGCCATGTCCGGCCTCGACACCACGAACGCCTCGCTCGGTGACGCGCAGCTCCCGCCGCAGCTTGCGGAGCGTCTCAGCGAGGAGACCCAGCGCTTCCACCACGGGTGAGTGGGGGTGCTGCTCCCTTGGGCTCCCGTGGGGCTGCAGTAGGGGAGTAGGAGGCCCGGCATGCTGGCCATGCCACAGCGCGCGTCGCACAAGCTGACCCACTACTCCCCTCCCCGCTCGCACCGCCCCCCTCCTCTGCCGACAGCACCTCGGTCGAGGACGACCTCGCCCAAGCCTCGGCGCGCCACGACGCCCTCCTCCAGTCCAAGGTCTCTGCCGCCCACGCAGAGTTCCAGCACGTGCGTCCCCCGTCCGCCTCTGCCTTGCCTCCCCGCGCCCGGCCCCCACACGAGTCCCGACTCGACTCGGGCTGACGTCGGACCCCCGCATGCCAGGCCAAGGACGTCGCGCACCAGCACGGGCCGTCGGACCCTGCCAACAACGTCCCGCGCGAGCAGCAGCCCGCGCACGCGACGCACGGCGAGCGCGACCCTGTCGAGGCGCTCGAGGAGGGCGTCGAGACCAAGTGAGTAGTGAGCTCGTGTCCCTCTCTCTCTCGGCTCTCTCTCTCTTTCCTTGCCCTCTCTCTGAGCAGGAGCACGTCACTAACTGGCACGCGCGCCGTCGGTCGCCACAAGACGCAGCGCCGTCGCCGCGCAGCGGGCCGAGCTGTCGGACCTCGACGCGCGGCTGCGACGGGCCGACGAGGTCGAGCAGCGCTTGAGGGCCGCTTTGGGGGAGAGCGTCTGACCTGCAGGGGTGGGAGGGGGTGCTTTCTGTACATAGCGGGATGGGCGTTCGGGGGGGAGGGGCTGTTCTTCGTGTCGGCGTCGTCGGCAATGGTGTGCCTGCTTTTTCTCAGTCTGTGCGCGGCCGGCGTGTGGAAAAGGCTCGTACTGCACCTCGCACAGTCGCACTAGACGGGCAAAGGGAACTGATCCGCCGGCGGGGGCGGCAGCGCGGGCGACTCGGCGGCGTGTGCAGACGCGGGTGCGGGTGTGGGAGGTTCGGGGTGCTGAGGCTGGGTGGCGGTGGCGAGGCTGGGAGACAGGAGGGCTGGTTCGGCGGGGGGGATGACGGCGGGGAGGCCCTGCACACCGTCGCGGTTGCGGTAGAGCGTGATCTCTTGCTGCCTGCGAGGGGGCGCCGCACGAGGAGGTCAGCCACGACTGGAGCGAGCGACAACCCCCAAGGGGTGAGACGCACTTGAAGTAGCGCCGGTTCTCCTCGTCGATGAGGACCAGGTTGAGGTAGTACCGCGTCGAAAACTTTTTGTTGACGTCGCGGAACGTGGGCGTGAGCTCGAAGCCGCCGAGGAAGAGCCGGATCGGGATCGTTTCGCCTAGAGCGAGGGTCGCGAAGGAGACATCAGGCCGAGTCAGACACACACAGCGTCGCCTTGCGAGAGCAAGGGCCACCGCGTATGCGCTTGAGCTTGGGAGGACTGACCTCGCACGGGCGCGCCGTCCATGATCTCAAACTTGGTGATCGTCTCGCTCTCATTGTACTGATTCGGCGCTGCAGCGAGAGGTGTGTCAGTCTGCAGTCTGTGACCGAGTACCTCGAACGGAGCGCGTGGGTGGCCAGACGCACCTGCTCCCGTCGTTTCTCGCCGGATGATGCTCAGCTCCATGTGCTTGATCTTGATCCGCACGAGGAGGAAGTAGATCTTGCCGACGATGACGTCCTTGAGGTGGTACCTTGGCGGAGCGGGCGGCAACGAGGGGTCAGTCACCAAGGCGAGATCAAGCGTCCCGCGCGAGCGCGAGAGGCCCTCGCAGCGCGGCGGGAAGCAAGCTGGCGCACAGGGACGGACTCACTTTGCCTTGTTGTACTCGAACTCGATGTGGAGGCAGTCCTCGATGCCAACCTCCATCTTGATAGAGTTGGTGATGTCGGGTGGCATCCGGTACGAGTGGACCCACAGCTCCTTCTCCTTGACGATGTCGGCCATCCGTCGAGAGACGGTCACGCGGATGAAGTACCTGCGCGTCCGGCGAGTCGTCTCGAGTCAGTCTTCTGTGCCGCACGGCGCTGCGCTGCGGGGGGCTCGTCCGAGCAGTGCGTGCACGCTCGAGACAAGTCCAGCGGGGAGAGAGACGGCGCTCAGGCTCGAGAGCAGGACGCACCGCAGCTTGACGTTGATGCCGTGGTAGCTCTCGTACTGCTTCTCGACGTTCTTGAACTCAAAGTCGAACGCTTGCGCCGTGCGCATCTCGCCCGGGGTCGCGAGCTCCTGCACGAGCGACAGGAACTCGTAGTGGTTGCCGCGGTCGTAGAAGAGCTCTGCCGGGGTAGGCTTTGATCAGCCTGAGTGCACTGCAGCCACGCTGCGCTGGCCGCAGAGGCGACCGCCAGCAGCGCTGCAGGCCCGCACATGCCGAGCGAAGGGGGAGCGCACCGATGCTCCCGACAAACTCGACCTTGACGCCGTCGTGCTTGATGCCCTTGCCGTCCTTGACCCTCACGACAGCCTGCAGGACACGCGCATGCGAGGAGGGTCAGCTCGCCGCGGATGCCCTCGCCCCCACTTGGTTGGGACGACGAGGCGCGCTCGCGTTGCCCGGGCCTCGAGAACGAGCGCGCAACGCACCTGACCGCGGACGCTCTCTCCGTCGAGGTAGACCGGGCAGCGTTCCCTGCCCGCGAGTGCGTCGGCCTTTGAGGGTTTGGCGCCGTGGTCGGCCTTGACCTCGACGGACTGGCGGTCGTCCTCGCCGGCCAAGCGGACGTCGACCTCGACGGGATGGCTGAAGTTGAAGAAGGAGGCCATTGGGGCCGAGGAGAGCTGTAACTTGTGGACGGGGAGGAGGTGCTAGCGCGGGTGCAGTGACGGGCAGAGGGAGGGGGGGACGAGGTGGGGTGAGGCCTGAAAGGGAGGGGGCGAGGGGCAGCGCGGGTCTGGCGGCAAGGGCGCACGAGTGACACGGTCTGCTACTTGGAAGTGAAGGAGCGGGAAAGAGCAGCAATGGTGCAGAGTGGACAGGTCGCGCGCCCTGTCCCCATCGTCTCCCCGCCGTCGACGTCCGACGACGAGCGAGGCAGCTTCATCTCCGGCTCTTTGTCCAGAGTCGATCCCTCGCACACGCAACCATGGCCACGACGGTCGTCACGTCGCTGTCGTCCTACTCGTCGTACCGCGACTCTCGCTCGCCTCTCCCGCTCCAGGTCCAGCATGCCAACCTCGCCATCTCGTCCACCGTCTACGTAGGCAACCTCAGGTACGTCCCCTCCTTCCCCCTGCGAGGTAGCCCACACGCACTCACGCAACCCCCCCGCCCCCCGCCGCCCACCAGCTTCTTCACCACCGAGGAGCAGATCTACGAGCTCTTCTCAAAGGTCGGCGAGATCAAGCGCATCATCATGGGCCTCGACCGCAACTTGAAGACCCCGTGCGGATTCTGCTTCGTCGAGTGCGTAGTCGCGCCCTCCCCCCGCTCCTCCCCCTCCGCCGCTGACCTCGCCTCGCACCCAGGTTCTTCCTCCACGAGCACGCCGTCGCGTCTCTGCGCTACGTCTCGGGCACCAAGCTCGACGAGCGCATCATCCGCGCCGACCTCGACCCGGGCTACCTCGAGAACCGCCAGTACGGCCGCGGAAAGTCGGGCGGCCAGGTCCGCGACGAGTACCGCGAGGACTGGGACGGTGCGTTCCCCTCTTCTCTTCCCCCCTGCGCCTCCTTGCGCCTCTCTTCCTCTCGAGAGAGAGATGGGCAGCAGCGCTGACGATGAGTGCGAGACGCAGCTGGCCGGGGCGGGTGGGGTCACCTCAAGAACCGAGAGGAGATCGAGGCGCAGCGACAGCGCGAGGTCGACGAGACGTACGGCGACAGTGGCGCCAACCGCGACGTGCCGACGGGCGAGCGCGTCCCGGACGAGGTGCGTCCACTCTCTCTCTCACTCTCTCCGCAATTCGCCTCCGCTGCGGCGCCTGCCCGGGCACGTGCAGGCGCGACGGCGTCGTGGTGCGGAGAGCTTCTCGGGGCAGACTCTCTGAGCTGACGACCGCTTCCTCACGCAGAACCCTCGATTCCGCGACGAGCGAGACGACTAGCCGCGTCGACCTCTCTTCCCCGCCCGGCACCGCATCGTTCCCCTCGCCCCTCCTCTGTGTCCCTGTTGTAATGGTACCCCGCCGCGCTCTTTCGCGCACTGCGCTCACGCTCGGACACTCGGGAGACGACAGGTGGAGGACACGCCAGAGAGGGCACGGCGTCGATCCCAGCGAGCCGCCGTCCTGCGCTTCAATCCTCCTCGTCCGAAGCAGGCGCGATCCGCCGCTTCTTGTACGCCTTCTTCCCCCCATCGACCACCCCCTGCGCGCGGATCCCCGTCTCCGTCTCATCGACGACGATGACCTCGTCGTCTTCGTCGCTCGCGTCCTCTTTTGCGCGCGCCTGCCCCCCGGTCAGCGCCTTCTTGCCGCTCCTCCCCGTCTCCACCGCCGCCGTCTCCTTCCTCGCAAAGAACCCCATCAAGCTCCCCTGCCCCTTCTCGACCCCTCCCTTCCCCTTCCCCTTGCCGCCCTTGCTGTGCCCCTTCCCCTCCGCATCGCCCCCACCCCGCCCAGCGACGACCGCGCGGCGCCCGCCCCACACCTTGGCGACCGCGCCGCCAATGTTGGCCGTCGGGACCTCGGCCGCCGGGACCCACGTTGCGCGCCCGGCGAGGGACTGGACGAGCGGTTCGGTGTGCACGTCGTCGTCGTCGTCGGCGTCGTCGTCGGGGGCGGCAGCCTTGCGCTTGCGCTTGCGGGGAGGGGACGAGGCATCCGAGGCGGGGGCGGGGCGGAGCGCCGGCGGAGACGCCGAGCAGAGGACGAGACGCTCGGGGTGGTACGTCCTGTTGAGGTGGGAGTAGACCTGCGTGACGGGCGGGAGGGGCGTGCGGGAGAGGATCCGGGGGGCGGTGCTGGCGGAGGATGGAGAGGTGGTAGTGGAGGGGGAGAGAGTTCCGCGCGGGAGGTCGAGCAGAGAGGAGAGGAGCGCGTCGAGGAGCTTTGTGCGCGCTTGGGGCGGGGGGAGGGACGAGGAGGGAGGGAGGTCGACGGCGGGGAACTCGTACAGGCCGGCGAGGAGGCCTGCGCAACGACGGGGGGTCAGCGCTCCGAGTCTAGGCCAGCGAGCACGCGACACGCAGAGTGCCCGGCAGAGAGCAGATCGCACCTTTTTCGGGTCGCTTGACGAGCAGCACCTTCCTCCCCTCGTCGCCCTCGATGTGCTTCTCCTCGCTCTCGACCCACTCGACAACGCACACGACCGAGTCCTCGTCGCGCTTCTTGGTCTTCTCCTTGGCCATCGGGAAGACCTCGACGCCGTGCGCACGCGCCTCGGACGCCGACTCGTACGGCAGAGGCGCGCAGAGGGTGCACAGGTCCTCGATGTCGGGCTCTGAGGGCGAGGACGTCGCGGCGGGCGCCTTGGGGCGGTGCGCGACGTAGCGCGCCTGCCGGTTGCGAACAGAGGGTGAATGAACTGGGCACAGGGCGAGGGCGTAGAGCAGAGGATTGGGGGACGCACCTCGGCGTACGCGAGGCACTCGTCGCTCAGCGGGCACTCGTCGCACTTTGGCGCCTTGGGCGTGCACACCGTCGCGCCAAGCTCCATCAACCCCTGGTTCCACGCGCCCGGCTTGTTCTTCCCGCCGACGTCGTCCTCCCCTTCCTCCTCCTCCTCCTCCTTTGCCTTCTTGCGCCTCTCGGGTTGCGGCGGCACCAGCACGTCCGCCAGCGCCCAGATGAACCCCGTCGTGCTCTTTGCCTTGTCCGGCGCGTGCAGCGCCGTCAAGCGGCTCAGGACGCGGATCACGTTGCCGTCGACCATGGCGCTGCGCTGCCCGAACGCGATGGACGAGATGGCGCCGGCCGAGTAGGGCCCGATGCCGTCGATCGAGAGGAGCCCTTCAGCCGTCGAGGGGAGGAGGCCGTCGTGCTCGTTGACCACGGTGCGGGCGCCGTCCAGCCTGTCAACGGGAAGCGGACCTCGTCAGTACGGCGCGGTAATGTCAGAACGGAGGAGGGAACGCGGAACTCACAGCCTCTTGGCACGGCTGTAGTACCCCAGTCCCTGCCAGACACTGTTGACGTCCTCGATGTCGGCGGCAGCGAGCGCCTTGACCGTCGGGAACTTGGCCATCCACCGGAGCCAGTAAGGGATCACCGTGGCAACCTGCGTCTGCTGCAGCATGATCTCCGAGACCCAGACCTGCGCGTCGCGTTGGGCGCGCTCGGAGCTCGTCAGCACGGGTGCGCGTGCCTCGCGAGAGACTATGCCGCGCGAGGCGAGGGAGACGGAGACTGGGGCCGCCGCGACGCACCTCGTACGCGCGCTGCGAGCGTTCCTCGTCGTCCATCTCTGCCAAGTCGACGTCCTTGCGCCAAGGCATGCCGCGCGACTCCCTCACGCCGTCGAACCACCTCAGCAACTTGCGCTGCACGACCGCGGCATCGAGCGCGCCGTCGAGCGCAGGCGGGAGCGTCGGTGCGGCAGGCGCCCGCTTGCGTTTCTTGGCTGGTGGGGGCGACGAAGGCGCGGGGTAGAAGGGAGAGGTGAGGAAGGCGTGGTACGAAGGCGAGTGCGGTCGGGTGGGGAGAGATGAGGGGGAGACGGCAGCGGCTAGCTGCGAGGCGCACGGGTGCGTCGTGTTGGGCGGTGGCAGAGGGCGTGCTGGTGCCGCTGCAGCCTTCTTGCGGGGCGGCATGTCCTCGCGTGGGAGGTGTTGGAGCAAGGCCGCGAGGAGCGAACAACGCGTCGCGACGAGACTCGACGAGTCGTCAAAGTCCAGAGGTCACCAAGGCTTCCTTGCACTGTCAGAGCAACTAAAACGCTGTGCAGAAGAGAGGGCGGAGCATCCGAGCCTGTGCTACGAGTGTGAGTCCACCGTCAAGAAAGGGCCGGGCAGGCTTGCAAGCAGACAACTGGACGGTCTGGCGGTCTGACGACGGCCCGCTGAGGCCTAGTCGTCTGGTAGCACGTTGAGAATCATGTGGCCTGAAGACCGGCGCCTGGTGACCTGCTGGCAAGGCGCCGGGCAGGGTGAACGACGTGATGATGGCCGGTGCTGAGATTCCGGCTGAATAACCTGTGCACACTCCAAGGATCAGTTCAAGCGGCGTACCACAAGGAGAGTCTGTACGTACTCTTGAATCTTGAATCAGCGTGGCGCGCAACGCCGACCTAGCGCCTTCACACAAACCCGAGCGCCTCGTCCAAGATGCGCTGCACCTTGCCTGTGTCGAGGGCCGGGAAGCTGTGCTGCGGTGTTCCGCCGCGTCGCACCTCGCTTGCGAGTGCCCTGAGCGTCTCGGCGAGGTCACTGTGCAGCGCATGAAGGTCAGCGGCTGTCCAGTCCCGGAAGACGTGCGCGCCCGCGCACAGCGCACCTCGGCTCCCGGCAGACGACTGCCCACCCCTTTTGTTCCATCTCGCCGGCGAGGTCGGATTGATGCGAGTCCATGAGGGTCGAGTTGGGCACGAGGACGAGGCGACGGTGCGATTGAGAGGGCGTAGAGGGCGCGGAGGGCGAAGAGGACGAGGGGGACGGGGTGAGTGGCCGCACGAACGAGAGGATGGAGCCGGCGCCTGCGGAGTCGATGTCAAGGATACTCGAGAGGGCAGAAAAGGCCAGGATGAAAGACGCACCTGCGTGGCTCACGACAAGATCCGCCTCCCCCACCTTGGCCTCGAGGTCGCCCAGGAACCGCACGACCTCGACGACGAGTCCGCCCGGAACCGTGCTGGCGCCCTCAGCCCAGTCTCGAGGCAAGGCGCTGTTCCCCACTTGCGCCAGGAGCCGCGTGACGCCGAGCGAGGACAGTGCAGCGAGTGCAGAGGGGGACAGGGCGGCGCCGACGAGTGGGTCGAAGCGGGTCGAACCCACGGTCAGGACAGCCGTGAGAGTCATGTTCATGCAAGAGTCCGGGCGGGCAAGCTGAGAGCGATGTGGAGGTCGAGGGCAGACGCTCGCTCGCTCGTCCTGACCGAGAGTCGAAGATGGGGAGCACGTGCGTCGAAATACAACAGAGCGATCCGGGAACGGCGGAACAACAGGGTCGGACGGACAGACGAGAGCAGCTACTGCGGCGGCGGCGCCTTCTTTGCCTCCTCCAAGCGCTTCTTGCGGCGCTCCTCCGCTGCCCGCTTGAGCGCCGCCACCTTGTCCTCGTCGTTGCGCCTCGCAACCTTCTGCACCTTGTCCTCGAGCTGCTCCTCTGCCTCGCGCTTGCGCCGCTGCTCGAGCTCGAGCATCTGCTGCTCGACCATGCGGCTCTGCCGCTCGCGCGCCTGGCGCTTGCGCTCGGCGGCTGAGATGCCCGGGTGCAGAAGCGACTCGGACGCCTTATCCTCGGCGTGCGACTTGGACGGTCCGCGCGCCGAGATCGGGACGGCGAACCCGCCTGAGGAGGTGGAACCGTCGCCGGTCGCGGACGGTTTCGGCTTGGCGACGACGTTGAGCCCGCCCGACATGAGCTGGCGACGGTCGATGATCTCGCCTTCGTCGTTGAGCTCGACCTTGCGCCCCGTCTTGGCTTCGTGCTCGGCTGCGATCTGGGCGTCCGTCTTTTGCCGCTCCTCGTCCGTCGGGCGCGCGGGACCGAGCGGGACCTTGGGCGCAGAGGCTGCCGCGGCGACGGCCGCCGCGTGGGCCGCCTCGGTCGAGTCGAGGTAGCTCTTGAAGAAAGTCGTCATGCCGCCTCGCTTCTTCTTCTCGGCCTCTGTGTCAGCGCTTCGAGAGTATCAGCACCCACACGGTACAGAGAGAGAGGAGAGCGGGGGCACGCACCCTCGCGTTTCTTCTCCTCGTCCTCTGCGATCCGCAACTCCTCCTGCTGCTTCTTGTAGGCCTCGGTGACGAACGCCTCCTTGTCGGCAAACTCGTCGCCTTCGCGTTCGCGCTCGCGCTGAATCATCTTGTCCTCTGCGCGGAGGCGGTCCTGCTTGCGCAGCTCTGCCGTCTCCATCAGCTTCGAGACGTACTTGGGCTGCAAAGTGGGCGGGGGCGTGGTCAGCGCGCGTTCGAGTTGGTGAGTGAGAGCTAGGCAGACGCACCTTGCGGTCAGCGCCCTCCTCCTTGCGAGCTGCCTGAGCCGACTTCTCTGCCGCCTTCATGCTGTCCCACACCTCGTCGTACTCGTACACGGAGCTGTCGAGGGCGAGCTCTGCCTGCTGCTTGGCCTTCTGCTGCTTGGAGAGTGTGGCAGTCGACACTGCAGGGCGGTTTTTGGCGCGCGAGGTGTCGAGGGGAGCAGGAGGAGGAGCATCATCGTCGTCGTCGTCGCCCGCGCCAAAGACGGGGCGGCCAGAGGCGGCGCCAGGAGGTTTCTTCGGTGCCTGTCGAGGTAGGGCGGCCTTGTTGAGCCCGAACGAGAGCGGCATAGCGAGGGCGCAGAGGCTAACCTCAAGGGAGTCGACTTCCGGCCGGCGGGTGGCTTCTCCCCCACAACCTCGCACATGATCAAGCTAGGCAGGGACCCACCGAGTGACTCGAGCGTAGACGAGCTCGCCAACTACGGCGA
Source organism: Rhodotorula diobovata (assembly GCA_006352295.1). Lineage (NCBI taxonomy): Eukaryota > Fungi > Basidiomycota > Microbotryomycetes > Sporidiobolales > Sporidiobolaceae > Rhodotorula > Rhodotorula diobovata. Next base: position 62,020 of record SOZI01000052.1, on the reverse strand, counting down.
CGGCGAACTCATCCAGGTGGACGCGTCGCTCCAGGGGTCCATCGAACCCCTCTCGGACAAGTCACTCGCCGCCATCAACCGCCTCGCGCGGTACAAGCCTCCGCCAGACCCTTGTGCGCTCTCCTCAGCTAGGCTTTTTGAGCCGACCGTGCGCCTCGAGCTGACCAATCGCTCCCCCTCGCCCCCCCCTCTCTCCCCCGCCTCGCTTGCCGGGTCCGGCCCCACAGACCCGTTCCCCGAAGGTCGCGCTGCCGTCCTCGTGTGCCTCTTTGGCTCGCGGTGCGTGATACACACACAGCCTTGTACAGATTGACCCGAGGCGAAAGTCAGAACGGGGCTGACTCGGCGCGAGAGGCACGCTGAACCGCCTCAACTCTAGGTCCGGCGACAACCTCAATGTCCTCCTCTCGACTCGCAGCGAGACCTTGCGGACATACGTGCGTCCCTACACCTTCTTTCATTGCGACCCGAGCGCTGACAGCACGACGCACGCAGCCAGGACAGGGTGCGCTTCTTCCCCACCTCGAACCCTTCCTTCAGACGCTGAGCCTCGCATACGCGCTGCAGTCGCGCTTCCTGGCGGGAAGATGGACGACACCGGTACGTCGAGCTCCGAGTTGGGGTACTGCAACCAAACTGACCTCGGAACGACCAGACATCAACCTCGAAGCGACCGCTCGACGAGAAGGTGAGTGTCTTGACCGCCTTGCCCTCTTGCAGGTGGTCCGCTCACCTCACACACTTTCCGCCGACAGCCTTTGAAGAGATCGGTCTCCCGATAGACACGACGCGGATACGCTACCTGACTGCTCTGCCGCCGTTTCTCGCTCGCTCCATGATGCTCGTCACGCCCGTCGTTTGCCTGCTCCTCGACTATACGCTCAAGGTGCGCAGTCCTCCCCAACATGGTCCACTAGCCTCGCTCACACAGACTCGACAACCCGCAGCCTGAGATCAACCCCTCCGAAGTGTCCGGGGTCTTCTCCTTCCCGCTCGAAGGCTTCCTCACCTCGTCCTCGACGCACCCGGTCTTCCATCGCCCGCACCCGCCAACTGTGCAGAGCGGCGCGGCACCCTACTACGCGTTCGAGGACTACCCGTGGTTCGACGGCCGAAGGCACCGCTTCCACTCGTTCGAGACGAGCCCGCAGGCTGTGACGGGCCTGACGGCCGAGATCCTCATCCATGTCGCCATGCTCGCCTAGTGAGTCCTCGTCGCCCGTGCATGTCGCCGCTTTCTCCAGCGGCGACTTGCTTCGTCCCGTCGCGGGACTCACTGACCGCTCCTCTCGCGTCGCCGCAGCGCCCGCGAGCCCGACTTCCCCCTCTACGCGCCAGACCAGCGGCCCTACGACCTGCTTATCAAGCGTGCGATTCGGGATCAGAGGTGGGACGAGTTCCGGCAGAGGTGGCGCGAGCGGCAGGGGGAGAAGGAGCGAGGGAGCAAGCTGTGAGCGGCGGTTCGGGAGGGTTGTACCTGCGGGAGGCGCAATGCGGGGCGGAGTGTTGTTCTATCGTAGCGTCTGTTGTCATCCGAGGAATCGTCAGAGTCGCTGTTTAGAGAGCGAGTCGCGGCGCTTCTGCGTCGCTAGAGTTGCGCGTGCGCGTGCGGTCCGCGCGAGCGGGGCTCAACCTCTTCCCCTCGACTTCGCCTCTTCTCTGCAGCGCCAGGCAGGTAGCGATCATGGCCGTGCTCTCGGAAGAGCCAAGTACGCTCCCCCTCACCCGTCTCTCCCGCTCACTCGACACCCCGGGCTCATCAGTCCGCTCGCGCCTCTCCACCACTCCAGCCCTTCCTCCCGCCATGCAGGACGCCGTGCAGCAGCTCATCAGCCTCTCAAGCGATGCAACATCGACCGCGCCCACGCTTAGCGCAGCCGCCTGGCTCGACGTCGCGCGCGCGGGCAAGTCCCTCGCGGACTCTCTCCGAAGCGGTGCGTCCCCTCGCTTGCCCCGCACAGGCGCACGCGGAGCTGACTGCGCGTACCTGCAGAGCCGTTACGGACTGCAGCCGGCCAGGCAGGCCTCGCCAGATCGGTCGCGTCGCTCCTCGCCCAGGCAGCGCAGGCGCAGGGGGCCGGTGCCGAGCTCCTCTCGGCGCAGACTGAGCTCGCACGGGTGGTCGGGAACTTCTGCTTTGAGCATGGTGGGAGCCCTTCTCGACGTCAACTCGGAAAGACGCAGCATGAGGCTGACACCCCTGGTTGACCTTGTGCCCCCCCACAGACCCGAATCGCCAGCTCGTCCTGGACGCGAACGTGCCGCTCTTTCTCGCGCAGCTGCTCGGACAAACGCTGGGAGTGCTCGCCGAGGGGGAGCGGATGCCAGCGACCGGGCAGAGGGAGCTGTCGGTCGAGGAGCTCAAGTTCGTGAGGGCGACGACGGGCGCTTTCCTCAATGCGTCGCTCAAGTTCGGTGCGCCGGTCCCGTTTTGTGATCGCGCTCATCGCACACGCTGACGTCGTTGGACCACACACAGATCCGATGCGCCGCTACCTCGGCCGGCGAGAGATCCTCACCCCGCTCGTCGCGCTGTTGGATGCGCGCATCGAGGCGGGCAAGTCCACCACGCCAATCTACACCGTCGGGTGCTGGTGCGCTCCAGCTCCGAGGCCGGAAGACATGGACGAGCGAGAAGAGCGGTTGCAGATTGGGCAGATGGCGGCGGAATGGGCGGCGAACGTGCTCGAGGACGTGCTGAGCGAGAGTGCGTCTTTCCCTCACCTCACAGATCGTGCGATTTGCGGAGCTCACACTCACCTTGCTTCTCAGGCAAAGCCGAGTTCCCGCTCTCGGGTGTCCTCTCGCTCGCATCTGTGGTCCTGTCCGTCTCGACCTCCTCCGAGCCCTCTGCCCTCCCCGCCCACCTGTCGCCCGACGACGCCACCGACTTTCTCGACACCGACCTCGAGCTCCTCACCATCTGCTCGTCCCTCCTCGAGTCCCTCGCACATGACCTCCCCGGCGCCGCCTCCGCCCTCGCCTTCTCCCCCTTCTCCCCCGCGCTCCCCTACCCGAAGAACACCCTCCTGTGGCAGCTCCTGCACTTCATCTCGGACGCCGCTCCTCCCTCTCACTGGGCGCTCGCGGCAACGGACGACCCCGCGCGCGCCGTAAAGGCCTTCAGCGCCGTCAAGGCGGCCGTCGTGCGCGCGGTGGTCGAGGCGCCGAACGATGATGAGGTCATGGAGCGTCTCTGGAGCGAGACGAAGCGCGGTGCAGGTGACGGAGAGGACGGGGCCGAGGCGGCACAGGCGAAGGAGGAGGGGCGGAGTTGGCTCGTCGAGATGCTAGTGCGGTGGCTCGAGGGGGCGCAGCAGGAGGGGAGGGAGGACATGCTCATCGCCGCAGCGCACTTACTCGCCGGCATGGGCCGAAAAGGTGCGTGCACTCGCCCGCGCATCCGTCTGCTTACTCCTACCTGACGGAGCGCCCCAACCTCCTCCGTCGCGCACCCGCAGACGAGCACACACTCTCGCTCGTGCACGACTACGCCCTCGCCGCGCCGCTCGCCCGCATCGTCGCCGACCGTGTTGGAGGCGCGATTGGGAGGACTGGGCGCCCGGGCGAGACGACTCAGATCCTGTTTGGCGTCGTGAGCCTCCTGCGGCACTTGGCGATTCCAGGTGCGTGCCGCGATTCCGCATCGGCTGACTCGCGCACGTGCAGTGGAGCGAAGCTGATGTGCTCGGTTCTTCTCGCACAGTCGCCAACCGCGAGGTCCTGGGCAAGACGGGCGTCATCCCGCCTGCCACCGAGCTGCTCCGGCGAGAGCTCGACATTGTGCAGCCGCTGCAGCTTGCCGTCATCGGCCTCCTCAAGCACCTGGTCACCGGCAATGGTGCGTCTGCCCCCATGTTCGCCGCATAGCTACGCGCTGACGCCTGTCGCGCAGTACCAAATGCGCTCGCCGTCCTTGGTCTCTCCTCCGCCTCTTCCAGTCCCGCCGAGACTCCTTTCGACCGCCTCCTCGCCCTCGTCACTCGCACAGACGAGCTGCGCCTCCGCTCAGAAGGCACCCGCGTCCTCATCAACATCACCCGCTCGCTCTTCTCCCTCCCGTCGTGCGCCTCGTCGCACGCGGACGACCTCGCGCCGCTGGTCGCGCAAGGGCGGAAGCGCCTCGTGAAGAGGGAGGTCGTCGAGGCGATGTGCGAGCTTGTCAGGAGGAGCGAAAAGTTCCCCATCTTGGTCAACGAGGGCGTCGTCGGGCTGACGTTGCTGGCCGGGAGCGGGACCGAAGGCGGTGCGTCCTACCCTTCTCTCCCGCACCAGGCGGTCGTAACTCACTTCCACGCAACGGGCAGCCTCCCTCGTCCTCGCCTCTTTGCTGCACCCTCCATCCCGCCCCGCCCCGCCCACGCCCGAGCCCAATCCGCTCGACCCCTCTTCCGCATCCGCCTCCCTCACCACTCTCTCCGCCCCTCCTGTACCTAAACCCGCACCAGCACCAATCGACGAGCCCTCCTCCGCGGCGGTCATGCTCTTCCGCTGGCTGTCACTCGCCCCCTCCCTCGCGCAGCAACCCTCCCCGACCTCCCCTGCCGCAGCGCTCCTCCTCCCCGAGATGCTCGCCAACGCCGCGGCCCTGCTGCATGTCGTCGCGCACGGCGCATCCTCTGCGCCCCGGGAGGAGCGGGACGCACTGCGCGACGTGGTGCAGGGCCCGCTCGAGGCCGCGAGTGCGGTGCTCGACGGGCCGGCGGGTCAGGCGGTGAGGCGCGCGGCGGAGACGCTGGCTGTCATGGAGTGAGCAGGCGTGCATTGACGATCAGAGTGGCGAGCTGTATGCCGCTGAGGAGAGAGGCCAGGTCAAGAAGGTTGCGAGGACGGTGCGGCGGCATCGGCGGCGCTTGCCACGTGTGCACTGAGGTGCGGAGGCAGCTGAGACGTGGTTAAAACACCGAGGGCGCGGAAGCGGTTTCCGCGGAGGGGCGCCGAATTCAATGTCACAGCCCGCGCGCACCAGGGGTGAGTAGCGGGGAGGCGGGACTTGGACGGGACGCTGGCGACAAGCTGTTCCAGGGATTCCCAGGCTCAGGCAAGAGCAGACTATAAAAGATGCGCCATCAGTTTTAGCGTCGTTGCGCCCGCGAGGAAGGAGGCCGGAGGCGCCTGACGAGCGTCTCTCTTCGCCTCGCCTTGTCGACCGTCTCGGGACAAGCCCTGTGCACGCTCCAGCCGTCGACCGACCCACACCGCCGACGGTCCCGTGCCGCGTGCAAACCGCCGCCCTCCTTCCCTCAAGCCCTCCAGCCGACCTCGTCGCTTCGAGCCGACCCCGTCGCAACTCTCGCCTAGCCGCTCGACCGGTCCCTGGATCAGGTGCAGCAGCCTCAGCGACTGCATCCAACCGCAAGCCGAGCCTTTGACTGGCCGCGACGAGCGTAGCCAACTTTCGCCGACGTCGTTCCTCCCGGCGTCCGCCTTGTTCAAGCTCTCGACGTCGCCTCGCGCCCGAGTGCAGCTGCAGCGAGTGCCAGTAGTCTGGCTTTCGACACTCAGCACCGAGTCCGCCAGAACCGCCCAAGAGCCTCCTCCCTTTTGACCTCTTCCGCCCCTCGGCCGCCCTTCGTCTCGCCGACTTCGAGCCTCAGCAGTCGTCGCCCGCGAGGCCCTCTGTGCCGTCCATCCTCCCTTGTGAATACGTGCGTGCTGCCCTCCATTCAAGAAAACACGCGCAGCGCCGAACAAGGCTGACCCTCGTTCGCCCTCCCTGCTCCCCATCTCGCTCGGCCGTCCCCGTTACCCGCCTTGCGCTGGCCAGTCTCCTTTGGCTTTGCCAATCGTACAAACCTCTTCGGCGTCTCTTTCGCATCCACCACACCAAGTACATGTGTGTTCCGCGTCTCCTTGTCTCCTGTCCGCTGCGCCGGACTCGCCGGACCGCCGTGCTGACCTCCTGTTCCGATCACCCGCGGACGCAGACTCCTGCATCGACTTTTCTCCTCCTCAGCATGGACAGCATCAACAGCAGCGCAGTGCCTCGCGCCGCCATCCCTCCGCGACTTGGGCTGCCCCGACGCTCGTCGTTCGACCCGCTCTCGTCCAAAAGCTCGCTCAGCCTCGGCACGCTCCCCCCGCCCGCCTTTGGCAACCTTCCGACCGGTCTCCGCAGCGTTCCCGCAATCGAGAGCAGTCGCCGTCTCGGCTCCGTCTTTCGAGACGTTGTCGGGTCGACGCCCACTGGCGACGGGCAGCGCACCCCTGGCGGCAGCCTCGTCATCGGCGCCGAGGTGTTTGGGTTCGGCAAGTACGCGCCCAAGGAGCCTGCGCGGAGGCAGCATGTCACGGGCGGCAGCGTCGACGGCCTCGACGACTCGCGCGTCGGCAGCGACTGGCCCGCCGAGTTCACCAAGTCGACCTCGTCGGTCGATGACCCGCGCCCACGGGACGCGTCCGCGACTTCCAACAAGGGCCTGCCGCGACTGAGTGGAGTGGGTCCTTGCTCCTCCTCTTTTCCCCCACTCCCCCTCCTCCCGGGCCGCGCGTCCGTCCGTCCGGTCGGACTCTCGCCCGAACGAGACGCGTCCGCTGCTGCGGATCACCCTGGTAGATGGGCTCTCGAAAGTTGAGAGCCCTCCCCACGTTTTAGCGCAATTTGCTCCGCGGCACCTCAGTACTGACCGAGGCGCGCTCCGGTGCCCCTGTCCTCCCCTTATCCTCATTCCTCCCCCTCCTCCCCTCCCCGGTCCTCGCAGGACTTTGTGCGACCGCACCTCATGTCTAGCGGCTCGTCTGTTGACCTGCGCCCGTCCTCGCCTGCGACCATGGACGCTCTGCGCGCGCCCTCGCGCTCGAGCTACCTCGCCCCCTCGTCCTCCCTGGCTCACTCGTCCAGCGACGGCTCGCACGACCCGTCTCCCGCCGACTCGGGCTCATCGAACGACCACGCCACGTCCAACACTCTCCACGCTGCGTCGACGGCGGGGACGTCCCCTGGGCCCGGCCTCCCGACGGACGTGTCGCCCTCCCCCGGCGCCAACCCGTACCTCTACCCTTACCAGCCTCCCGATCCCTCGCCGCCTCCGCTCGGCAACCCTTACTTCACGCACGGCATGGGCATGTCGCCGCCTCCGATGGGAGCGGGAGGAGGAGGGTACGCACCCCCGCCCCCGCGGAATGGCCGGGTCGCCGTCGATCCCATGTTCAGCTTCGGCCAGGCGGCCGCCGTCAACGCTGCCGATGACGAGCTCTCGCTCGGAATGCGCAGCATGGCGCTCAACGGTGGGGGCGGAACAGGCGTCGCCGGCGCGAACGGGCTCGGTGGACAGCACGCTCCCTTCGCCCCCGAGCCGTACTCGCCCACTCTGCCCGGCGGGCCAGGTGGTGCTCGCGACGCGCCCCAGCGTCAGGGTTCGCTTCCGTACGGAGCCGCGCCTTACTACCTCCCTGCGGGCTCGCCCTACAACAGCCACCAGGAGCTGTACGCGCCGCCGCCTCCGCCGATGCCCCCCTTCGGCGGGCCAGGGTTCTACCCGAACGATGCCTCGGCGGGCAACGGAGGCCTCGACAGTCGCCGCGGGTCGATCGCGCCGTGGGGCCTCCCCATGCCGCCCTTTGCCCTCGCGCCCGAGTTCGCCCAGGCGGCCTCGGGTGCCGCGTCCCGCCAAGGCTCTTTCCCGTACGGTCCAACTGGCGTGCCGAGCATGCCACCCCCTTTCCCGCCTCCGCCCGGCGCGAACGGCGCGTACGGCTCGTCGCACCTCGATGCCGCCGCCGCCGCGAACGGCAACGGCGCTCCCGGCCCGTACGGGCCCGCCGTTCCCGGTGGTGGCCCCGGAGGTCCCTATCCCGCGGGTCCGCAACTCGGCCAGCAGCACCAGATCATTCTTGGGCGCGGAGTGCGTGGCATGGAGTACGTCGCGCCCGGTCCGGTGCAGCCGCACGGGTTCGGTGCCGGGTACGGGCCCGACATGCGCAACTTGAGGAGCCCGCTTCTCGAGGAGTTCAGGGGCAACCGCAACAGGAGTTGGGAGCTGTCGGTGCGTCATCCTTGCCCGTCGTGCCAGTCTCGCGGAGAAACGAAGTCACTGACCTCGAACGGTTCGCCCACTTGCAGGACCTCGTGGGCCACATCGTCGAGTTCAGCGGCGACCAGCTCGGCTCGCGCCACATCCAGACCAAGCTCGACACTGCGTCGGCCGACGACAAGAGCCTCGTCTTCGCCGAGATCCTGCCCAACATGCTTCAGCTCTCGACCGACGTCTTTGCCAACTGTGCGTGCCATCTCATACCGTTCGACGATTCTCCTATCAGCCTCGCTGTCGCTCACGCGCCGCTCGCCGCTCTCGCAGACGTCATCCAGAAGTTCTTCGAGCAGGGCTCGCAGGTGCAGAAGACGGCCATGGCCAAGGTCCTCGAGGGCCACGTCCTCCAGCTGTCGCTCCAGATGTACGGCTGCCGCGTCGTGCAGAAGGCGCTCGAGTACGTCCTCGTCGACCAGCAGATCCGCCTCGTCAAGGAGCTCGACGGGCACGTCGTCCGCTGCGCGCGCGACGCTCAGAGCAATCACGTCATTCAGGTGCGTCGTCGCTCCTCCTCGGTCGGTCTTGCCATAACCGGGCGTCCGCTGACGGCCTCGATCGCGTCTTCAGCGTGCGCTCGAGCGCGTTCCGCCCGAGCACCTCTTCTTCATCACGGACGCGGTCGTCGGCCAGGTGCACCTGCTCGCGACGCACCCGTACGGATGCCGCGTCCTGCAGCGCATCTTCGAGAACTGCCCGCCGCAGCAGACGCGCACGCTCCTCGACGAGCTGCACCGGTACACGCAGAACCTGATGCAGGACCAGTACGGCAACGTGAGCTTCTTCCCTTCTCTGTCGTCAGCCCTAGATGCTGTTACTCACTCGCTGCCCTCTCTCTCGTCGCAGTACGTCGTCCAGTGGGTCCTCGAGAAGGGCGACCCGGCGGACCGCTCGCTCGTCATCGCCAAGGTCTTTGGCCAGCTCCTGCCACTCGCGCAGCAAAAGTTTGCTTCCAACGTCGTCGAGAAGTGCATCATCTACGGCAGCGAAGAGGAGCGCGTGCGCCTGCTCGACGAGGTGCTCGCGCCGGCGCCGGACGGCTCGAGCGTCATCAAGGCCATGCTCGTTCACCCCTACGCCAACTACGTCATGCAGAGTGAGTCGCCATTCCCTTCCCTCGTGCCCTTGTGCGCGTCGCTGACCTGGTTGCCCAAACCGCGCAGAGTGCCTCCACACGGCCAAGGGCAAGCAGCGCGACGCGCTCTTTGCCGACACGGCGGCCCAGCTGGCCAACCTGCGCAAATACTCGTCGTCGCACTCGAAGCACCTGGTCACGATCGACAAGCTCCTCGCAGCCGAGCGCGAGCGCAAGGGCCTCCCGCCGCTTTACGGCAACGGCGCCAGCAGCCCGCACGCGCATGGTTTCGGCGGCCAGCCGGGATTCCACAACGGCGGCAGCAGTGCCAGCGGCTACACCTCGCTCGTCGGCACGCCCACCTCCCAGGTCCCTCCCTTCTAGAGGCAGGGCGCCACGCGCCCTCCGAATTCTGTTCAAAGATCCCGCTCTCCTTTCTCCTGTGGTCAACTTCGCCAAGCCTTTCCCGCCCTCGCATCTCTCCACCGTACACTCTCGCCCTTTCCTCGTCCATAGCTCGCCCTCTGTCGGTCACGCCGTGTCTACGCAGCGCGTCTCTTATCCTCCTCCCGCTCCCTCCCTCTCGCCCTCCTCCTCCTCCTCCCTGTTCTCTCTCTTCGTCAGTCCCCCCCTCTCACCCTCTCAAAAGGCCAGCAGGTCGCACTCCGTCTTCGCCCCTGTCGCTCCCTCTCCCGCTTGTTCGTCTCTCGCAATCGCAACTGGCTCGTCTCCTCCAGGCGGCGAAGCTCGCAGAGAATGTGAGCGCGCCTCCCCTCAAGAGAAGGCCCTCCTCGCGGCGAGCCGAGTGGTGCTCCTCCTCCTCCTCCACCGTCCCTCTCTCAGCTTCGAATCATGGACAAGGCCGCTCTCCAGGCTCAGCAAGCACCGCTCAAGCAGCAGTACGCCGAAAACGCGGCGTCTGCGCTCGTCACGCTGTCGTCGACCTCGACCCTCGAGGAAGGCGACGGGGTGGCCTGCTCTCTGTCGGTGGGCAAGGCGCTCAAGAAGGCCGGCTTGCATGCCATGGCAGGGGGCACGGACACAGAGCAACTGTGCGTCCCAAGCGGGTCCCTTTCACGGCAGGGCCAATCGAAGAGCTGACTCTCGGTTCGGATCGAGCGCGCAGGTGCTCGGGAGACATGCTGCTCGAGTCGCTCGTCGCGTGCACGGGCGTGACGCTCAAAGCCGTCGCGACGTCGCTCGACATTCCGGTCAAGAAGGGCGCGATCACGGCGGAGGGCGATCTCGACTTCCGGTACGCCGCACGCCCCTTCGCTCTGGACGGCGCTCCTTTCAATTTTCCTTGCGCTGACACCCCTGCTGCACCCGCAGAGGAACGCTGGGCGTCGACAAGTCGGTTCCCGTCGGCTTCCTCGCGATCAGGCTCAAGTTCGACCTCGAGTGCCCGGACACGCCTCGAGAGAAGGTGCGCTGCTTTCGCTCCTGCGGCCTCAAAGGGAGCTCGGCTCATCCACGCTCTCGCAGATTGACCTGCTCATCAAGCTCACCGAGCGCTACTGTGTCGTGCTGCAAACGCTCAAGAACGCGATTCCCTGCGAGAGCACCGTGTCGTAGCTTTGGCCTTGTCGCCCTCAGAATTGCATGCGGCATCTAGAAGTGCTCCTTTGCCGGCCTGAGGTCCATCTCGAGCGTCCACGCGTCTGGTCCTTGCTGATGCAAGTAGAGGTAACACTTGGCGATGGACTCGGGCGAGAGGCGCTGCTTCTCGTCGTTGAGCCAGTTGACTTCCTTTCCCTCGCGGTTGCCAAACACCTTCTGCGTGCGCGTGGTGAGGATGGTGCCGTCGATGACCTGTATGTGTGCGAGGCGCTCGGTCAGAACGAACCGGCCTGGAGCAGGACGCGACAACCCGGTGCGGAGAGGGGCCTGAGGGGTGCGAGAGACGGTCGATTGGAGACGCACGACGAAAGCGACGTGGACGCCCTCCTTGCCGTACTCGCGCGCGATGGACTGCAGGGTACGGCACTGGGCCGTCAGACAGTGTGTCTCGATGAAAACCCGGAGACGAGCGAACGCACCTGGCTCAGGGCGCGCAGCCCATGCTTCCCCGCCGCGAACGCTCCGAAGGCCTCCTTGCCCCTCCACGCAGACGTCGCGCCCGTCATTATGAGCGAACCGCCCTTGTCCTCCTCGTTGCCGGGCGCCGTGAAAGCCTTCACGGCCGCCTGCGAGAAGGCCGTCGCTGCGACGATGTTGGTATTCACGGACAAGTTGATGTTGTGCTGAGTGATGTTCATGAAGGGGATGTTGGACCTGCGACATTGAGCGACGGCGACCGTCAATGTGTCGGGACGACTCCAGCCCGGGAACGCCTCCTCCGCGAGCAAAGCGCCGACGCGCTCGGTGTTGTGCGATGCGGCCGGCCGTCTTCGAGCCCGCCGACTCTTCCTGACGTCTGACGAGGAGGAGAACCTTCGACTCACCACTGTGCCGTGTTCCACACCGCGCACTTGAGCCGACCGTCCGGCCAGTGCGCCTGCACGCGGTCAAAGACCGTGCCGACCGACTCGTAGTCGTACCGCTCCAGGCCAAACACGGCCGCCGTCCCTCCCGCCCGTTCGATCTCGTCGCGCAGGTCGTCGACCTCCTTCCTGGGGCGACTGATGAGGGCGACGCGGTAGCCCAGCTGGGAGGCGAAGAGGCGGGCGACGGCGGCGCCAGTCCCCGTTGCGTTGCCAAGGCCACTGACGGCGAGAATGAACTTTGACGAGGGCGGCATGCGGAGGGGGGCAGCTAGAGTGTGTGAGAGCGAAGAGAAGAGGGGGGTGCGACTCGGACCTCGAAGGTGCTCGGGGTCGGAGCGTCGGAGTCGCGCGAGCCGAAAGTGGGGGAGCAAGCGAGGCGCGGCTTGGGTCGACGGGCGTCGGCGCTGCAGACGCCGGTCCTTCCTTGCAGCTGGTTGCGCGAGTGTGCACGTCACTCGGTGCAGGGCTTCGGCTCATCGTCTCCCTGCAGCTCGCCGAGCTCCTCCTAAGTCTTCCGCCGACTCGGAGGGGCCTGAGCGCGTCCGGGTGACGGCGGTCACGACAAGTTGGTCACGACGGCGTGCTCTCTTTCCCCGCAGTGTCTCCCCTGTCGATGACGCAACCGACCAGCGTAACAACGAGCCCCTTGGCTTTAATTGAGCGTGTCTCCCGCTGCGACGTTGGCGCTGCGCCTTGCTGCACCTGCAGACTCGCGGCGGCTCGCCTCCCTCGTCCTGCAGGAGGAGACCTGCGCCCTCGAGCGCCGCCTGAAAGGCAGTTTGCAGAGGCGTGCTCAAAGTTGTCTCGCCAGGCTGCGCGGACTGAACGGACCGTAGCGCGGTTGAGACGCGTGCGCACAAGCGTCTGCGCTCGAGCCTTTCGCTCGTCCGCACGCTCTGCACTCTGCACGGACCGCGACGTCGTCCGTCTTGGCCCCTGGGTCGACCCCTGTTGTGCTCGCCGTGTCGCCGACACCGCCGGACAGTCCGCGGAGCGCCCTCGTCCGTGCTGCGACAAGGCGGCTTTCAAAGCTTCTCCGCCTCTCTTCCTCCATCCGCCTCCTCCACCTTCGCCTCTTCCACCTCTTCGTCGCCATTAATGTCCTCTGTCAGCAGAACCGGTCCACGCAAGCTCGAGGTGCGCGCAACGCGCGCATTGAACGCGGTCAGGCCCAGCTGACCCGGCTCCTCGCGCAATCAGTCCTACGACCCTATCCGGCGAACAGGGCCTGCACACGTGCTCAACAAGCCGCTGCCACCACTTCCACCTGACATGCGTCGATCAGGGCAGAGCAACGCAGGGGAGCGACAGGCGTTGCCCCGTCAAGGCAAACCAGGAGAGCGGGTCCACCAGGTCCGCCCCCCTCAGCCCTTCTGAGTGCGCCTCCCAGCGCTGATCAGAACTTACTCCACACGCAGTCAAGGTCGACCCGGCCGCCTGAACAAAGCCAGCGGCACGCGGCGGTGCGTTGCCTCGAGCACTTCGCTCTGACCTCCAGCGACTGACCATTTCGGAGCTGCCAGGCCTCGGTGCGCCACGGATCGCCACAGCGCAAGAAGGCGGCCGACCCTCCGGTCGTCGAGGTTCGGTACCGCGGCCCTCAAGTCTGCGAGCAGCGTGGCGTGACGACGGGCATTGTGCGCCGACCCAAGCTCGTCGAATTCGGGGACATTCCTATCGTTTTCGACGATGGCCGACAGCATAAGCTCCCTGTCATGCTGGATCTACCGCCCAGGGAACTAGACAGGGTGACGCGCGGCGCTGAGAGCCGACGGATGCAGTAGAGGACGGGCGTTTGCGCGTGCAACAGACACTGCTCTTGCAGCATCCACCCGCGTGCACTTCTATTTCTACGGTGCGCGTCTGATTCTAAAACTTGGCCTTGTCCGTGGCCGAGGCCTCGTCTGCTGCCGGGTAGTCGGTATAGCCCTTGGCCTGCGTCGGGCCCTTGAGGTAAAAGGTCTCGCGGTTGAACGGCGCAAAGGAGATTCCGTCGCGGATGCGGCGAGGGAGGTCCGGGTTCGAGATGTAGCTCCTGCCATAAGCCACGAGCGTGTTCTTGTACTGGTTGGCGGCGGCGAGACCGCTCTCAGCGGTGAAGCCGCCGGCGAGCATGAACGGGCGAGGGGTCCACAGGTCGTACTGCGGGCGTTGCGGGTGATTAGTGCGCGCGTCAAGAGTTGTCGTCCAGGTGCGAAGGAGTACTCACAAGGAAGTCGAGCGTCTCGGCCTTGTCCTCCGGGACGTCGGCGTTGCCGGCAATGCGCGACTCGACGACGTGCAGGTACGCCAGGTCCGAGTGCCGCGAGGCAATCTCCTTGACAAAGTAGCCGAACGTCTCGTGGATGTCCTTGAGCGGCATCTTCATGCCTTGGAACGTCGAGTAGGGCGACAGGCGGATGCCGACGCGGTCGGGGCCGACTTCGGCGCACACGGCCTCGAGGATCTCGAGCGGGAAGCGCGCGCGGTTCTCGACCGAGCCGCCGTACTCGTCGGTGCGCTGGTTCGAGTTGGTCTGGAGGAACTGGTCGGGGAGGTAGCCTGGCGAAGCGGAGGCGCGTGAGACGCGCGGGGACTCGTCAGTGGCGCCGACTCGCCCGGATCGAAGCGTAAGAAGCGCACCGTTGGCGTTGTGGATCTCGACGGCGTCACCACCCGCCTCTTCGATGAACATCTTGGCCGCCCGCGCGTAGTACCCGACGTAGTCCTGCGCGACGAGGTGAGGGTCAGCGCCTCGAGCAGACGACCGCTCCCGAGCGGCAGACGCACCTTGATCTCGTCCTTGGTGAGAGGACGGGGCTTTGCGCCGCCCTCGAACGGGATGTCGGACGCCGACTGCACGTCCTCGCCGGCCTCCCTCTGGAGCGCCTTGGGGTCCGCCGCACGACCGAGGGCCCACAACTGCATCACGAGCTTCGATCCCTTGGCGTGAACGGCATCCACGACGCGTTTCCAACCCTCGACCTGCTCCTGAGTGTAGATGCCGGGCGCGTTATCGTAGAGCCCTGCCTTCGGGTCGATGAACGTCGCCTCGGTGATCAGGATCGTGCCAGGCATCGAGGCGCGCTGGCTGTAGTACTCGGCCGCGATTTCGTGGTGAACGTGTTGCTCGTCGGCCCTGAAGCGAGTGAGCGGGGCCAGCGCGACGCGGTGTTGCAAGTCCATCGCGCCGACGCGGATGGGCTCGAAGAGAGAGGACTTGGCGACTGTCATGGCGGATCGGGCTGGGTAACGAGATTGGAGAGAAAGAAAGCGAGCGCCTGAGTCCTGCTGCAGCAGTGGACGGAGCGAAGGTGGAGGGCGGCTTCGAGGTCGGTCGGGTAGCGCGGCGCTCACTCAGCGCGGGGGCGATCTCCGGTTTCGGAACGACGTCAATGCCCGGGCGTCGAGTGGGGCAGAAATCCGATGTCGCGAGCACAAACGGTGAAGCGGCGCAAGCGAAAGAGGCGAAAGCAGCAAGGCGTCGAGTCGGGCCGTGAAGCAGAGTCCGCTGCGAGCGACCTTCCCAACACCGTCGCACCGCGGCTTGAGCGTCTGAAAAACGGTCTAGCGCACCTCTACGGCCGCCCACACCTCTCTCCGATCTACCACGTGCGCCGGGCTCTAGGCCGTTGGCCCCCCCTCCTGACCAAAGACCGCCCGGCGCAGGCTCACTCGTTTCCTCCTCCTCCTGCTCCTCGCGCGTCGCTCCTCCCCGCTCGTCTCCTCCCAGCTCGTCGGCTCGCTGTGTGCGGCCTGCGACGTCGTGCGAGAAAAGTTGCCGCTGGACGATACCGTTGACCGGTCGGGCGAGGGAGGACGGTGAGCGTGTGTTCGCGAGTGGTCGACGCGTTGGTCGCGTCTTCCCTGATTGCGACTGCTGCGCCCACGCATCTCAAGGTCCTTTTCCTTGGCGTCGCTGCGAGGGCTCTGAGGACGAGACGAGGTTGCAAGCGAAGGAGGCGGGTCCGGCCGCGACGAGCGGTTGCGAAGCTTGCTCTTGGCCAGGCGCGACTTGCGACGATGCAGCTTGAAGAGCGCTTTGCTGCATGTGAAAAACAGGTCAGGAGGTTTCGATGGCCGTTTGCCGACGATAGCAACGCACATGAGATCGCTCACGGGCTTGACGACGAGGGCGATTGACAGGACAGTCGCGAACGTCGTCGATTGCTCCTGCGAGCGTCGTTAGGGTCAGCACACTGGCCTCGAGACTAAGGCCTAAATATGAGCGCACCGACTCGGCGAGGAGGGAGGAGCTCGGCTGTGCGGCGAGCTCGTAGGAGGTCCAGAGCAGGGCGAGCCTGCGGGCGAGCGCTTCGTCAATGAAGGCGTGAGGGGTAGCAGGAGTGCGAGACGTACCACAGTGTAAAGACGACTGATGAGAAGAGCGCGGGAACAGCTAGCTGGGTCCAGAGGCGAGGGCCGCGAGAGTAGTCGAGGATGCGGCGGATGCTGTGCAGCAACGTCAGCACGAATCGCTCGTTTCGACACTAGGCACGTCAGAGGAACATACTGATAGTGCAGGACGTGAGAGTAGAAGCTGGCGTGACAAGAGCGGTCAGTGTCCCGCCCTCGACCGCAGGAAAGGTTGCGCACTGACTTGAGCGCACACACGCCGAATACGACGACCGAGAAGCACAGCAGGGCGATCGAGGCCACTGTGAGGAGCTGTGTCGCATTCGGGTCGTCGCAGCCCGTCTGTATGAACTTGAGGGAGCCGACGATGTCGTGCAGGAAGACTGCGCGGGTGAGCGGTGAGCGCGCGATGCTCGGTCGAGACCGCAAAAGGAGACATCCTCACGGAAGACGACTAGCCACAGGAGGAAGAGCGCTGCATTTGCGCCCATCATTCCCCAGCGCCGCCACGCCCCGTCCTTGACCTTCTTCTCGATCTTGCGCAGCTGGTCCGGGGCGTAGTCAGAAGACGACGTCGAGCGAGCAGCGTCGATCGGCTCGGCGGGTTGACGCTTCTGTAGTCGCCTCCGCAGACGTGCCGGCGGCGGAGGAAGGGCAGCAGGCGTGAGCTCGAGGGGCGGAAGCGCCGTGAGCGTGGGGTCCGGCTCGTAAAGTGACAGAGTGCGCCGGCCCCGAGGTGATCGGTGCTCGTCCGGTGGGGCAGAAGCGAGAGTGTGATGTGAGTCGCGACGCAGAGGCGGGACCTGGTCGAGGAGCGAGGACGGCGTCGCCGCGAGCAGCGTCGGCGACTCGATCGCGGCTTTCTCGTCGCGAGGACTTCGAGACTGTCGCCACAGGCAGATCTGAGCATCTGAGCGAGCTTCTGTGGTGGAAGGGAAAGGACGCACGGCCCTTCGGTAGGAGCTGCGAGTCTTGCGGCTCGGAACAGCGTCGATGGGCTGGACGACGGGCGACGCCTCGGTGCTGGTGCCTTCGTGGTGCCTGAACGGATCAGTCGACGCGAGCGGGCGACGCTGCGAGCTGTGGAAGAAGGGAGAGCCGAGGGATCGATACGACTGCGCTCCTGGGCGGCGTGCGTGCTTGCTCGAGGAGGGCGCTGGCTGACGGTCGCTCCTGCTCGGCGAACCGGAGAGTCAGTCCCGCCGGTCTCGTAACGAGGGCAAGAGAGCTTGCCTGATGTCGGTGCGGAAAGCCAGGAGACGCGTGCCCAACTGATGCGCCCCGCCGTACGAAAAGTGCGTTGCCGTGACGGACGCCGCCGCGAGCGGGCAGAGGAAACCCATCGAGCACAGGAGCGCGTAGTAGGCGTGGACTGGCGGCAGATGTTCAGGTCAAGGAGGAAGCGCCGTTGAGCGAGAGGAGACGCGCGCACACCGTGAGATGCCGTCGCCGGTCAAGCCCGCCTGCAGGACCGTGACGAGGTACGCGACCGCCTGCAAGCACGTCGTCATAAAGATGAAGGGCGCTTCTGCCCCGTCGATGACGACGACGAGAGTCGCAAAGAAGACAGTCACTGGTAAACGGGCTCGTCAGCTTCAGAGTCGGCGACGACCGACTCGCGCGAGGAAAGAGACAGAGGCGCACCAGTGAGGCCAACGCGCGTGCCCAGCGACGCGAGGGTGTTTGGGCAAACGCCGCAGCAAGTCCCTCTGTTTCGAGGAACGAGGAGCACATGAGGGAGGGCAACTGAGGAGTCAGCTCCGTCCAGCGCCGACCGCCGCGCGGCAGGCACTCCGGAGGAGTCGAATGACGCACGCTTTGGCAACACACCACACCTGCGCGTCCTGCAGCGTGCTGACGGCGGGGCACGCCTGCTGAAAGTGCTCGAGGCCCATCGTGCGAGTGCGCTCGTGCACAGAGAGAGAGAGAGCGCGAGACGCGGTGAGCTCTGGGCGAAGGCGTCGCCGACGAATCAGGAGCAGAGAAGAGGGTCAAGCAGCATGGCTAGCGAGCGGAGTGATGCGCAGAGACGAAAGCAGGCCTCGGCATCGAGCTGACCGAGGGCTGAGGGCAGAACGTGCGCAGGCTCGTGCGGTCGCCTCGAAGTCGGAGGCAAGCCGCGCGTCCGCGGACGCGGACGAACTGATGAGAGGAGATTCAGACGGCGCGCGCGCGCGCGATCAAACCAGGGTCTCCTCTGCACTGAGTCGTCGCGCCCGTGCCAGTCACGAGCCAGAGCATCAAGGCAGAGGTCAAGCATGCTCGCATGCGGCTGCGCACGGGCCAACTCGTCCGACGCGTCGGCGCGGGACGATGGAGGGCCCGAGCGGGTTGAACGATGCTGGGCAGGGTGAGGGCGGCATGGGAGGCGCTCAGGCAGGCTTGAGGGCGCTGCTGTGCCGCTTGTCGAAGGCTTCAAGTCCCTTTCGATGCCCGCCGACGTGGCAGGCGGGCAGGTCGAGGTTGGCCGGGGAGGACCGCTCCTCCTCCCTCTTCTCCCTTTCCTCCTTCTTCTTCCTCGCTTCCTCGTTTCTTCTCACCTGGGTCTGCCCGACCGTCGCAAAGGTATCCACGCCACACTGGGAGGCTCAGGTATCGCCCTTTGACTCGCCCGTGAGCCTGGTGTCGCCGACCAAGTCGTTGAGCGACCCGAGTCCGCAAGGTCACGCCACTTCAAACCACCCTCATCGCTTTGCCAGCTTCCTCTTGGTCCACAGTGAGTCACTGCTGCCTGCAACTGCTCCATGGCAATCGCCTGGAGCAACGCGTGGCTGCTGCGGGAGGCGTAACGCCCTTCCCCCAGCTCACTGACACCTTTCTGCCCTCGGCCCGCAGCTTCGCTTCCTCGAGTGCCGTCCAGCATCTGATACTCCTCGCCTGGGTTCGCCAACGCCCAGCATGGCCTCGACCAGTGGGTCACCTATCGGGACGACTTCGAGCCCTGCGCCGAGCACGCCTCGCCGCCCTGCCGTACTTCTGGAGGAGCTCTCCAGCGGCCCCAACATCACCTCGCAGTCGGCGACAGCGACCGCAAGCTACCACGCCCGAACGCCAAGCTCTGCTCCTGACGACCAGGCCGAGCGCTCTTTCTCGTCGGGCGGCGACGACTCGGTCGTCTTCTCGAGTGGCGGCTCGGTCGTCTACCACCCCCGCAAGTCTGACAGCAGCTTCGCATCTTCCTTCGAGGCGCTCAGCCTCACGAGCAGCGTCATTGCCGCAGGGTCGGACGCCACCGCGCCGGCGTCGAGCTCGCCAGGTCGCCAGGAGGCCAAAGCCGATTCGCCTTTGTCGCGCTTGCACCGCGAGGCCCGCTCCGTCAAGCATGACCAAGAGGAGCTGTCGACCCCGTGCAAGCTGAGGACGACGACCGGTCACCTCAACCCCGCAGCGCCAACCTTTGACGCCCGTCGCCGCCTCTCGCGCTACAAGCCGTCTGGTGTCTCACTGCTCTTTACGTCGATTTTGCGGGCTGGCAAGAACGCGAACGGTGACCTGAGCCCTGAGGCCAAGCGGGCGATGGCGCAACTCGGGCTCAAGGCCATCCCCTCACTGCACGGCACTTCGCTGCTCCCGTACTCGCGCAACCCTTCGTGAGCTCTCATCACTCCTTGGCAGGCCATGCTCTTGCTAACATCTCACTGAGCGAGTAGGGGCTCCGACGCGTACCGCTTCACGGTCGAAGACGACGAGCATGGCTTCGAGGTCAGTCTCGCTCCTGCTCTTCCTGCCCAACGAATCCGGGTTCAGTCCAGTCCACCGTCTGACGTGTCACCCGTTCAGCCGATTCCCGACCACGAGATCGAGTTCTTCGCGAACCACCGCACCGTGCCGCTTCCCCTCCCCGGCAACGCCCGCTACACACCGACGGGCCGTCAGGTGCTCGCTCAGCAGCGTCGCAACGTGTCCGCACCGGCTGCCCCCGTCAGCGATTCCAACTCGTTGGCGGTCAAAGCCCAAGCCACGGCGCGCCGCGTGGTCACTGCGCCGAGCCTGTCCTCGAAGCCTGACCCGACCTTCCCAAGCCACGGACAGCCGGCCATGCCGACGACGACGAGCGGCCACCAGCACCGCCGCCAGCCTATGATGCAGCAGCTCCACCAGCAGCAGTCGTACGACGAGGCGTTTGCTACGCAGGCGCTCCTCGCGCGCCACGCACAGCAGATCCAGCTCGCGCAGGCGCAAGCGCAGGCGCAGGCTCAGACTCAGGCCGTCCCGTTCTCATCGCCTCTCCTCTCCCCCTTCTCGCCCACTTCGCCGCCGTCGTCGGGTAGCTCGCACCATGTCGGCTCGCCCTTCCCTTCTCTCTCGACGCCGTACTCGTTTCCCTTCGCGGGCGTCATCCCCTCGGGTCTCGGCTACCACCTGTCGGCTCAGCGTCGCCCGAGCATCGTCGTGAGCCCGTCGGGCGGAGTCTCCTTCGTCGACTCCAATGCGCTGCTCCACCTCGCAACGCAGCAGGGCGTCGACGCGAGCGGGCACGCCGGCGGCAGCAGCGGGACGGGCAGCGGCCAGTCGAGCCGAATGACCAGCTACGGCACGGTGCCCGACACGGGGGTGCCCGACACTGGCTCAAGCGAGGAGCCCGCTGTGTCTGAGGACGAGCAGAGCGCGGAGCTTGCCGCCTTTGCGGCATCGGAGAGGGGCCGTCGCCGTCCGAGCCGCGCCGAGCAGCTCGACCGCCGCCGTCGCAAGCATCGCCCGACGCTCAGCGACGCCAACATCACGGCGCACACGTACCTCGAGCAGGGCAGGCGCAAGTCGGCCATGGCGTCGTTCCCGCCCCCCGGCGGCAGGCGCAGGCCGAGCGTCGCATCAACGGAAGCGCCCGAGCTTCGCCACGCGTCGAGCGGTGCCGCTTTTCCGCCCAACAAGGACAGCAGCTCCGGCCCGGACGGTCCCTGGCGCCGCGCGTCGCTCGCACCCGAGAGCCTGGCGACTGCGTACCGCCCGCCACAAGCTCGCCGCCGCTCGTCGCTTGTCCCAGACCAGCCCGCGCCCTCGCTCTCACTCCCCGACGTCGGCAACGTCCCATCTGCGGGCAAGAGCAGCGCTCAGGTCCAGCAGCAGCTCCACTCGACGTTCCAGCAGCCGTTGACCGCGCCCGTCGTCCAGATTGAGCCGCCGACGCCCAAGGCTGTCCGCACCACGGCGAGGTCCGCCTCTAGCACAGTTGTGACGACGAACAGCGGCCTGCCGACGTTCCCGACGCCGAGCATCAACAGCAGCGGCAGCTCGGACGGCACCATCACGCCGGGTCCTGAGGAGCGCGGCGCGCCCGTCGTCCACGGTGCAAAGCCGAAGGGCAGCGGTCGCTGGAGGCGCCGTGAGCAGCGCAAGGGCCACCACGGCGCGTCCGCGACCTCGCACTCGCACTCGCACTCGCACGCTTCCTGAGGCAGTCAGTCTGTTCTCTTTTCTTCTCCCGTCTTCCCCGCTTGGACCTCTTCTCGATCGCTTTGCCTGTCTTGTCGCACCTCGCACCTCGCCGTTCCTCGCAGTTGTCCTTGCCCGCCTGCTCTGTACCCCTCGCGCCCGCTTGTTTCTTGCCCTCGATCCAGCAGTCCCCGCTTGCAAGCTTGCTTTTATCTCGTCGACGCGCGCGTGCGAGGGAGCGGAGCGGTTAGGAAGCCGTGCGCAGAGTTACACAGATCTAGTGAGCGCCGCTGCCGTCGCCCTCGTCTCGCGGTGCGAGCCGGATCCGCAGCGGCAGCCGGTTCCCGCGGTGCTCCTCGCCGACGAGCAGCGGGCGCGTGATCATGACGGCCCGCCCTTCAACCTGCATGTGCTCGTCGCGCAGCGCAAAGTCGAACTCGTCGATCAGGACGGAGAGGATGGCCTTGAACTCGAGGATGGCAAACTGTTGCAGACTCGCCGTCAGTTCCTCGCTGCTCGAGCTGGCAGTGAGGCAAAGGGGAGAGAAACCTCGCGCACCTTGTAGCCGATGCAGCCCATGGGGCCGGCGAGGAACGACAAGTTGGACCCCGTCAGGCCGACACCGCCCTCGATCTTCTTGCCCGAGCCGTCCTCGCTCTCGATCCACCGCTCAGGCCTGAATTCCTCAGCGTCGTCGCCGAACACGTCCTTCGAGAGCCCAACCGCCCGGATCGGGACAAAGACGAACTGGCCCCTCTTGACCCGGATCGACGAGATGGTGCGCGAGGGGTCGGACGCAGAGGGAACGGGCTTGGAGAGAGGGATGAAGTCGTCGTGTGCTGCTTGGCGGATCGTGGACGTGACGGGCGGCTCGAGGCGGATGCACTCGCGCTGCGTGAGACCAACGGTCGCTCGTCAGCGAGGAGCGACGAAGAGCAGACGGGTGGGAAGGTCACGCACAGTGACGGCGTCGAGGTACGGCAGAGAGTCAAGCACGCGACTCTCAAGATCCTCGTCCACGCCCTCGCTTTTTGCCTGAGCGCCCGCCTCGCGGATCTCTCGCCGCAGCTTGGCCTGCACCGCGGGCGCCTTTGCGAGCATCCACAGCGTCCAGGTCAAGGCGGTGCTGGTCGTCTCGTGGCCAGCGATGAGCATCGTCTGCGGTGGGATTGTGCGTGAGTGAAGGAGCGTGAGAGCGGACAGACACCGGGCGACGCACTGTGAGTTGGCCGCGGAGCTCCTGGTCGTTCATGCTCGCCTTGCCCTCGCTCTGAACCGACTTGACTGCGGGCTCGTCGGCATGGCACTTGTCAGCCAACTGAGAGCGCTCGAGGAGGGATTAGCAGGAAGACGCACGGAGGAGCGCGATCAGGTCCTTGCTGCCCGCCACGCTGTCGAGCCCATCCTTCTCAACCTCGCTCTTCTTGGCCTGGAGGATCTTCATGCTCTCCGTCTCGACGAACTTGAACGCGTCGCGGAACTGCCTCATGCTGGCGTTGGGGATCCAGTCGGCAAGCGACATGATCGGGACGAAGCGCATGACGCCGGCGATGAAGCGCTGCGTGAGGACGGCTCGGGGCCCGGGCTTGATGGCCGAGGCGCGAGGGGAGAACATGGAGGAGAAGACGCGGCCAAAGGCGTTGTGCTGCAGCGAGAGCGAGTTGAACTCGTAGCCGAAGCCGGCTACAAGTGTCGCACGCGGGGGTCAGTCGGTGTGCCAGCCTGGACGCGGCTCCGGACAGAGGAACCGAGTGCCGCGCACCTTCGCCAATGATGTCGAGCGTGACGCGGTTCATCCACTTCATGACGTCCTGCACCGTCTCCTCGGTCCCTTCCTTCTTCTCAGCCTCGTACGCCACACGCTGCGCCTCATCCTTCCACGCCGACCCGTCCGGTGCGCCAGTGCGCACGAGATCGCCGAGGATGTCGCGCAGGTAATTGGCGTGCTTGAAGAAGACGGGGACGAGGTTGCGCATGTGTGCAGGCGCAAAAGCCGGGTTCATGACCCGGCGATGACGGCGGTGGTCATCGCCTGTGCGAGTACAGAGCATCAGTCACTTATTCGGGCACTGGGGACCGTAGAGAGAGAGAGCGAGAGGGACGTAGGCACGCACCGTCGACAAAGAGGACGCCCTTGCCGAGGATCATGGCGAGTGCCGAGCGGGCCTCTTCCGGCCGAGGGTACTCGTACGCATGCGTCACGAGCACATGGTTAAGCGCCGCAGGATCAAACAGGAGCAGGCGCTGCTTCTGCGTTCGCTTGACGAGCGTCAGCGAGTTCACCTCTCAGGCCCAGGAGAAGAAGGCTCGACAGCACGCACGCCAAAGAACGCCTGGAACCTGACGGCATCGCCGTGCGCCTCTTGCCACGCGATGTGAGCCTCGCCGGGTGCGCCGCCAAAGATGCGCGCGAGGTTGCCGTAGACGGGGTGGTCGTTGTGGGGGCCGGGGAGGTCGCGCAGGCTCGAGACGAGCGGGCGGATGAAGCAGCAGGTGAGGAGGTAGACTGGGACGCTCAGTGCGGCGAGTAGGAGGACGCAGCTGGCGGGTCACGAGGCAGGGTTAGCGGGATTTGGGTCAGGAGCTGATGAGGAGAGAGGAGACGCACGCGGCAGTCCGGAAGGGGTGCAGCCAGGTGTAGGCGACGAGTGCTGCGGTGTAGTCCATCGTGCCGTTGACATCGCGGAGAAGGAGAGGCCCGGCGCGAGGCTGAAGCACGAAAGGGGATGCGGCGCTTCCCTTTGTCCGGCGGCAGGCTCGCCGTCGCCGTTGTCCCGCTCTCGGGCCTCCTTTGTTCCCTCTCGCTCTCCCTGTCTCTCACCGCACATGCAAGCAAAGCGTAGTAGATACAACGGCGACAAAGAGGCACGCAACCCCGCCCCACCCTCGCTCACTCGAGTTCCTCGTCGGCGTCGCCGCGCTGCTTGGCGAGGCGGATCTTGAGCGGCATCTTGTTGCCGTGCGCCTCCTCGCCGACGAGCACCGGGCGCGTGACGATGACGCTCCGACGCTCAACGACCGTCTCGGTGTCGCGCTGGTCAAACTCAAACTCGTCGATGAGGACCGAGAGGATGGCTTTGAACTCGAGGAGCGCGAACTGCGCGGGGAGGGGAGGGGAGGGAGGTCAGTCTGGGTCTCGCGCATGCGCAGACAGAGCACGGCGCGAGACACCCACCTTGTAGCCGATGCAGCTCCTCGGACCAGCCAAGAACGTCAAGATCGAGCTCGTGACGCCGACGTTGCCCTCGATCTTCTTGCCCGACCCGTCCTCGCTCTCGATCCACCTCTCGGGCCTGAACTCCTCGGCGTTGTCGCCAAAGACGCGCTTCGACTTGTTGACGGCCGTGATGGGGATGAAGACGACCTGGCCCTTGTGGACTCGCACGTGCGAGAGCATCTTGCCTGGCTCGAGGGCCGAGGGGACGGGCATCGAGAGCGGGATGAGGTCGTCGCGAGCGGCGTGGCGGATTGTCACCGTGACGGGCGACTCGAGGCGGAGGACCTCGCGCTGTGGGGGTCCGGCTGGGTCAGAGCTGCGAGCTGGGAGAGGGGAGCGAATTAATGGCGCACCGTCACGGCATCGAGGTACTGCAACGAGTCCAGGTCGCGGCTGCTGAGCTCGTCGCGCCCTTCTTCTGCCGCCTTGGCACGCGCAGCGCGGACCTCGTGCCGCAGCTTGTCCTGGATCTTGAGGTTGCTCGCGAGGCGCCAGAGCGCCCACGTCAGGGCTGTGCTTGTCGTCTCGTGTCCGGCGAGGAGGAAGGTCTTAGAGGAAGAGCTATGTCAGCCGAGCGCTGGTGAGGAGACTAGCAGCGACGCACCGTCAGCTGCCCGCGCAGCTCCTCGTTCGTCATGCTCGCCTTGCCCTCGCCCTCGACGGACTTGACTGCGGACGCGCACGTGGAGATCAGGTCAGTCCGATGTCGCGAGGAATTCGAGGGCGAGAGACGCACGCAGAAGTGCAATCAAGTCCTTGCTCCCCCTCGTGCTGTCCATCCCATCCTTCTCAACCACGTCCCCCCTCTTGAGCTGGATGATCTTCTCACTCTCAGTCTGCACGACCCTGAACCCCTCGCGGACCTGCCTCACGCGCTCGTTGGGGATCCAGTCGGCGATCTTGAGGACGGGCAGGGCGCGGATGAGGAACCCGACGAGGCGCTGCCGGGCGATGAAGGCCGGCGAGCGGTTCTTGGAGACGGCGCGGGGGGAGAACATGGACGAGAAGGCTTTGCCGAGGGCGTTGCCGCTCTGCGAGATGGCGTGGAAGTCGTAGCCGAACCCGGCTGCGAGGGCCCGGAATGGCGAGTGAGGCGAGTGTCAGCCTCAGGTCAAAGGGAGCAAGTTGACCCGGGGAACGAACGGCGCACCGTCTCCAATGATGTCGAGCGTAACCCGGCTCAACCACTTGCACACGTCATGCACGATCTCCCCCTCAGGGCGCTCCCTCTGCCACGCGTCGCGCTGCTCATCGTCCCTCCAGGCCGTCTCGTCGACCTCGCCCGCCTCGATCGCCTGCTTGAGCACGTCGCGCAGGTGGTGCGAGTGCTCGAAGAAGACGGGGACGAGCTCGCGCAGGTGGGCGGGCCCGAACGAGGGGTTCATGATGCGGCGCTGGCGTCGGTGGTCGTCGCCTGTCAACGCGGGTAGGGGTTAGCTCGGTCTCGACGGAGCAAGCGAAGGAAGCGTGGCGCACCTTCGGCAAAGAGGATACCCTTGCCCAGGATCATGGCGAGGTCGCCGCGCACCTCTTCGGGCTTGGGGTACTCGTACGCATGCGCAACCAGGACATGGTTGAGCGCCGCGGGGTCAAAGAGCAGGAGGCGCGAGTCCTGCGTTTGCGAGTCATCAGCTACACTGTCGTGGCGCTCCGAGCTCGGGGCGTAAAACCCGCCCGCGCACACGCTGTCGAGGGAGGGGCGGATGTGGGGGATCGAGGAAGTCGAGCGGGAAGCTCACTCCAAAGAATCCCGGGTACCGCACGGCGCCGCCGTACTGTTCGTGCCACTCGACGTGCGGCGCGCCCGGCGGGTCGGCGAGAATCCTGCCGACTTGTCCGAAAAAGAACGAGCCGCGCGGAGGGCCGGGGACCTCGCGCAGTGACGTCGTGTAGGGGCGGACGACGCAGAGGATGAGGACGTAGAGTGCTGTGCCGAAGAGGAGGAGTGCAAGCGAGGCGCTGCTTGGGCGCGGGCCCCCGGGGGGTGAGAGTCGTCAGCGTCGGGGCAGTGCCGATGAGGGGAGGACTTGGAGGGGACGTGGAGGGAGCGCACAGAGCTGCCTGGACTGGGTGAGTGTAGCTCCACGCGCCGGCTGCGACGAGTCTGTCCATGCTTTGCTTGCTCTCGCAGCGTGCGATGCGGCGGAGAAGGAGGGAGGGGACGTCGCACGCCCACCGACGGCCGAAGGCAGACGCCCGTCGGGCCTCGGTCGCTCTCTCTCGCGCTCTCGCTTCAAGGCTGCCAAGAAGGCCAAAACTCGACAACTTTCATTCAATTCACGATGAACAGCTGCGGCCCTTGTTGTTGGGGAGGCCTTCACAGCCCGCGTTGCGCTCGAGGTGGATCCGCGCGCCGCTTAGTTGATCTTGAGGAGCTCGACCTGCGCATCCCTCGCGAGTCAGTGCTCCGGCCGACAGCACAGGCAAGGCGCGGCAGTACGGACCTCGAAGATGAGCGTAGACTGAGCGGGGATCACGGGGGGGAAACCGCGCTCGCCGTAAGCGTAGTCGGGCGTGCAAATGAGGCGCGCCTTCTGGCCAACGCTCAGCTGCGGGACGCCTTCGTCCCAGCCTGACAGTGTTGACAGGAAAGCGAGCGATGAGAGGAGAGGAGGGGGAGAGTGAATGCGGCGGTCGAAACGGAGAGCAAAAGGCAAGGCGAAGCGAGGTCAGTGCTGGCTCCCACGGCATCAGTGAGCGGCCTGGCGCACCCTTGATGACACGGCCGACACCAATGGCGGTCTGGAAGCTGTAGGCAGGCCGGACGGACGAGTCAGCGAGGCTCGTCCGGCGGGCAACGCTCGCCAGGACCTCGCGAGCGGACGTACGGCGTGCCACGGTCGCGCGAGCTGTCGAACTTGGCGCCGTTGCTCTGCAGGAAGCCGTCGTAGTGCATCTTGTCGGATAGGTATCGTCAGCTTGGGCCTGGGAGGGGTCGAGGGAGCGAAGCGGAGGGCGAGCGAGCGACGAGGAGAGTCGGAAGTGTCGGGACTGCGGTCAACTCACCGAGACGGTGTCGCCCTTCTTGGGGAACTGGAGTGTGATTCGGACGGAGTCAGTCATGGGCCAGGACGAGGCGAGAGAGCAGGACTCACGTTCTTGCCGTCGCCGGGCGTGATGGTCTCAACGGTGACACTGTGCGAAGAGCGAAGGTCAGGTCAGTCACGCGTCCGAGGTCACGATCCCACTGCTGAGATTCTTCAGAGCCGTTTTGCGGCGTCTGAAGAGTCCAGGAGCGGCAGTAGCCGAGAAACGGAGTCGCAGGGTCGGAGGATGAGAAAGGGGGGAGGCGGCCGCACCCCATGACGTCGCGAGTAGAGTGGAAGCTGCGTGCGGCGGGTGCGACGTTGCGGGTGAGTACGCGGGAGAACATGGCTGGTGGACTTTAGGCCGCACTGAGGAGAGAGGGGAGGTGCGGGTGGGAGGAGGGAGGATTCGAGGACGTCCGGAGTCCGGCGGCGGAGGGGACACGCTCGGCCTCGCCCATTTGTGCCGTTTACACTCTTGTGCTTGTACAGCTCCTCCAGTACTCGACTCGCTCTCACTCTCGATGGCCTCTCCTGCGCCCATCTCTGCCTCAAAGCCCGAGCGCTCCCTCTCCCCCACCGGCTCGTCTGCCTCGACCTCGAGGACCCCTCAACCCCTCGTCGCGCCAAAGAAGGCATCCCAGCCACCACCAAAGCCTCAAAACATCTTCTCAAAGTGCGCCTTTCTTCCTGCGCTTGCTTCGAGCCCCGGCCGCCCTCGTGCCCGCTCCCCCCGCTTCGGAACAGACTCGAATCCTGACCCTCCCTTGCCCGGTGCGCACCTGTCCCTCGCAGCGACGGGTCCTTCCTATCCAAATTCAAGAAGCCCCTGAGCCCAGAGGAGCAGGAGAAGAAGGAGCGCGAAGAGGCCATCGCCCGGTGCGTCGTCTCGCCTCGCCTCGTCTCCCCACTTGCCAGGCGCGCGCGCTTGATCCTCCTCGCAGCCTCGACGTAGTGTCGCGCCTCGCAGCTTGACTTGTACGCTGACGCGCCAGCTCTCCGCCCTCTTCTCCGCGCCCCATGCGCGCACGCCTCGTCGTCGCTGACCTGCTCTTCGTGCCTGACAGGAAGAAGGCCCTCGACGAGAGAATGTGCGTACCACGTGGTCTCTCGTGACTGCAGACCGCACCCTTATTGACGCGCACACGCATCCGCAGCAAGAAGCGCGGCAAGCGCCCGCTGCCGTCAGCCGAGGACGCCGCTTCGGCGAGCAAGAAAGCAAAGGAGTGCGTTCCATTTCGTGGTCCTCCCTGCACCCTGCAGCCCCTTTTGACCGGCCTCCTTCCTCCGCGCAGAGACAGCGAAGAAGGACTGACCGAGTACCAGAAGGAGGTCAAGCGCCTGACTGCCCGCGAGCTGAAGGACAACCGCGCACGGCCGCTTCTCAAGTGAGCGCATCTCTCTCTGTCTCTCTTTCGCGCTGTCTCGCAACTGCAGTGCACTCGCTTGTTGTCGTCCCTTCTCTGCGAGTCTGTCTAGCGCGGGGAGAGGGAAGGAGAAAGCCAAAAATCCGCCGGTTGCACGACCCGGCGCCTCCAGCCACACCGCACCCCACCCCCCGCTCTACCGCTCTACGACCTCGGCATCTAGGCGGCAAAGTCGTCCTTCTCGGACTTGATGACGAGGCCCGAGAGGTCGGCCTGCGACCCAACCTCGATGCCGTTGGGCGAGGCCTGGTCGAACGTGCTGTGCGCGGGGCGGGGCAAGTCAGGGGTCAGCCAGTCGGGTCTCGTCTCGTCTCGTCTCGAAGCACGGAGGGTCGCCCGCACCCAAGGTACCGCATCCTCCTGACGCGCGGCCTCTCGGCCTCCTGGAACAGCAGCTTGTCGTCGGCCGCCTGCTTGGCCAGTTCGAGGTGCCTCTCGTTGCGCGCCTTGAACTTGTCGGCGTCCGGGCGGAGGTTGTGCTCGATGTAGCGCGTCATCCACGCGGGGGCCTTGTCCTCTGCGGCGTCGAGCGCCTTGGACGGGAGGTCGTCCGGCGCGGCGCGGAGGTAGATGAAGACGGCGAGGGCCCCGAGGGAGAGACGCCGCCAGAAGGGGGCGTTGAAGCCTGCATCGCACGCACGCACGCCGTGGTGAAGGGTCAGCTGTGGTACCTTTCGAGACGCACGAGTGAGCAGCGGCGCACCCTCTTGCGGGTAGTGCTCGCCGGCAGCAGCAGCGTGCGGGTCGTGGGCGGCGGTGGACGCCTTGCGGGCCACGGGGCGCGCCGCAGTGCGCGCAAGCGGCTGCGCAGTGGGCCGTGCCGAGCGGGCCAAGAGCGAGAAGGCTGTCCGCTGCATCTTGTGCGGGTCGTGGAGGGGTGTGGAGAGGCGAGGGGTCGGGGGTCACCACCTTGGCCGACATCTCCTCGAGAGTCGAGCCTCCGCGGAGTCACCTCCGCGGACATGTCGCCTCGCTCTCTTTGGGTGGCTTGCAGTGCGCCCTCACCAGCAATCCACAACGAGCTCTCGGGCCAGTTTCTTGCAAGAAATCTAAGCGGCCACCGCCAGCTCACACCGTCCCACCGGGCTGCAGCACCAATCCGGCGCCCACCAAATCCAGCCCGCCCATGCCCGCAGCCGCGCCATGCTTGGTCCCCAGCGCGCTCATGAGCCGCGCGATGCTCGTCACGCCGGGTGGGTTGCGCGCGGCCGCGTCCGCAGAGGGGAGGCAGATGTCGGGGTGGTCGAGCATGACGAGGAGGGCGCGGGCGATGTTGGCTGTGTTTGTGTGTGCAGGGTGCGGGGGCACCGTCCGTCAGTGTCTCTGAGTGATGAGAGGTGAGACGGGGAGAGGAGGAGGGACGCACGACCGAGCGGCGTCCGCGTCTGCTCGAGCCGCGCGCAGATGGCCTGCACGCACGACCGCAACTGCGCCACGTCGTCGCCCTCATACACGCCCCGCAGGTTCTTGATGGCGATCTCGCGCACAAAGGTGCGCCCGGCGACGCCCCAGGACCAGGTCAGGAACGGAGGGATCTGCCGCGGGTGGAACGACGCGCCTACACGAGGGGAGGGGGGGTCAAAGGGAGGCGCCGAGTCAGCGCCCGCTCTCGCGCCTCGTGACTGAGACGGAAACACAACACGCACTGTTGAGCACCTGCAAATTTTGGAAAATGTTGCGGCACGCCTCGGCGCACTTGATCATGCTCGGGTCGCCCTCGGTGCTGGTGCAGAAACGCTCGTGCAAGAGGATGACGCTGGTCGCGACGAGTGACGGGCACAGGAAGGCCTCGGGCTCGAGGAGCGTCACGAGTTGGGCGGGCGCCTTGCGGCCAAAGTTTTCGAGCGCCAGCTCGAGCTTGGTGAAGGCGGGCCTGTGCGCGGGTGTGGGCGCGTCAGTACGTTCGGGAGCCGCTTTCTCTGCGGCGAGAGTGCGGGTGAGGCAGACGGGACGCACGAGGCGCGGATCTTGGGAAAGTCGCTTGGGCCGAGCGCGCTTCGGTCGGGTGTTGCATTCGCGAGTGCCGTCGTACCTGCAGCGTCGGTCGGTCCCTCCCGTCAGTCCCAAGCCGTGCCGAGAAGACAGGCAGGCGTGACGCACGGTGAACAAAAGTGCACACGCGGTTCATGAGCACCGTCACCTTGAGGTTGATCTGGACGAGCCGGACGAGGTGCGGCGGGTTGAGCGAGAAGAAGGACGGGCTGTGCAGGTACAGCGCCTCGCGTGCCGTTGGGTCGTCCTGCGCCCCGTGCATGCACTCTGCGTCAGTCGGGGCGCCATCATACGCGAGGCACGCCCAGAGGGAGAAAGGGGCGACAGTCTCAACGCACGCCAAAGGGAGACGCGGCGGGGATGAGCGTCGTGATGTCGCGCTCATCGATGCAGCACGCCCAGCCCGTCGCCGCC
This sequence comes from Rhodotorula diobovata, assembly GCA_006352295.1. Lineage (NCBI taxonomy): Eukaryota > Fungi > Basidiomycota > Microbotryomycetes > Sporidiobolales > Sporidiobolaceae > Rhodotorula > Rhodotorula diobovata. Next base: position 30,648 of record SOZI01000052.1, on the reverse strand, counting down.
GCACTGAACGTCTCGCACGTGATGGCGAACCACCACGTCGTCGCGCGCTCCATCATCTCGTCCTCGTCCCTCGGCGGCGTGAGGAACGTGCGGTGCGAGAGGAACGACGAGAGTGGGAGGTCCCGCGGGGAGTACGACTCGTGGTTGAGGCCGAGAGAGATGCAGATGCGCACGGCGACGGACGTGTCGATGTAGGCGCTTGAGAACCTGGGGCGGGCGGGCGGTATGTCTAGTCAGCCACTGGCTGCCGTGGCAACCACCGCACACGGAGAGGGACAGCGAAGCGCAGCACACCGGCCGTGGTACAGGTTGAAGCACGCAAAGAGGACGGCCGCCTGCGCGACCTGGAGGATGTTGCGCTCGGTGCGGAACCCAAGCGGGATGAGCACGTCGGCAAAGTCGGCATGGTACTCTGCGGGCCCTTGATCCCCCCAGTACCGCTCCTCTCCCTCCCAGACCTCGTCCCCGGCGAGGTCCGTCGCCGTCGCGACCATGGCGTGCAGGAGGCACTTGGCCGGGTAGTCAGGGTGCGCCGGGCCAAGCGCGAACGTCTCCATGAAGCGGCGCCGGCTGACGAGGTCTACGGCCTCGTGCGGGAGGTCGAAGAAGACGTTCATGAGGCGCTCGAGGAGCGGAGGGGAGGGCAGGCGCGGGTTGCCTGGCACGTCGACGGGCGGAAGAGGGGCAGGGGCGGGCGCGACTGGGGCGAAGGGGTCAAAGGCGGCCGGGAACTGAGGGTACGAGGGCTGAGGGGGGAAGGTGAAGGGCGTGGGCGGGAAGCTGTAGTCGGGGAGGGCCGACGTGGACGCGACGGGCTGCTGCGGCTGTATCGACGCGGCGGCGAAGGCATCAAAGTGGGGCAGGGACTGTTGTGCCGCTCCATTGAAGGGCTGCGGTGGCGGCGGAGGCGGCGGGGCGAACTGGAAGGTGGGGTCCGGCACAGGTTGCTGCTGCTGAGGTTGCTGCTGCGAGGCCGCGCCGTTCGGGGTCGCGCTGCGAGAGGCGGATTCGCGGGATGGCGAGCCTTGCGAGGTCACCTCGGCGAGGCGGCGCTCAAGGGCAGCTGTGCGGTGTGTAGACGGTTCAGCAGTGCACCACAAGGCAGGCGATGGCAAGCGGGCGCACCGATCTTGGCCTCGAGGGCGGCCACTTTCCCTCCTCCGACGGGTTTCCTCCGCTCCTCCTCGGTGTCAAAGTCGCAGCGCATGCTCGACAGGTCCCTGTGGGGCGAGAGCGAGGGTCAGCGTGGCTTGTGTGAGGCTTGGAGGAAAGAAGGACGCGCTGGCCTGAGCGGACGGCGGCGCTGGTGCACGGCCCGCAGAGGGGCTGAACGCCATCGCCTGCGCGCAAGGGGGAATCAGTACGGCGCAGTGCGACGGATTTCACTTGGTCAGGACGCACACCTGGAGGGGAAAAAGGGGCGAGGTCAGCGAAGGGTGCGAGTGGCCTCGAAGGGGTGCGAGCAGAGTGGGCGTACTTGACCTTGCGCTTCCTGCACGGTCGACAGGCCTGTGGGGAGGGCACGTTGTGAGTGAGCTCTGTTTAACAGGGCGGAGAAGGGGGAAGCGGATGCGCACCCTGCCGCGTCCGAGGGACGAGGTGCCTTTGGCGAGGGCCGATGAAGGCGATGATGAGGACGAGTTGGTGGTCGTCGAGGGAAAGCCGGGGGCGAAGTCTGGGAGCAATGGCGGGGCATAGTGGCGGTCTGCGGGCATGACCAGCCCTCTCGAGTGTCGGTGGGTGGGCGCGTTTATGGGCACCCAAGAATGGGTGACGAGGGGGGAGGGGGAGCCGGTCTCCGGAGGAGGGAGGGAGCGGCGGCGGAGGATCGGCAATCTGCAACTCCCAAGTGGGGCGGACAAGTGTCGGCCGGCTCCTCCCTCCTTACATACCACACCATGTCGACCCATCCTGCGCTTAAGCCTGGCAACGTCGCCGTCATCACGGGAGCAGGCGCAGGTGGCATCGGCCACGCAGTCGCTTCCCTCGTCGCAACTCGCTTTGGCCTCCACCCGGTCCTCCTCGACATCAACCGCGACGCACTCGACCTCGCAGCCAAGCAGCTCATCGCCCAGGGCCTCGCCGAGGACAAGTTTGACACGCGCGTCGTCGACGTCGCCAACCCTGAAGACGTCCGCGACGCTGCAGACTGGGTCTTTGAGCGTCATGGCCGCGTCGACTTCCTCCACCTGAACGCCGGCGTAGGCGGCAAGAGCAAGACGTACGGCGAGGGCATGCTCGACGACTGGCAGCGCATCATGAGCGTCAACCTCGGCGGCGTCACGGCCGGCTCGGCCGCTTTCGTCGAGCGCATGGTCGCCCAGGTGCGCTCACTTTTCCGCTCGCGGGCCTCAGTACGTCCCTTTGCAGCTGTAGCTGACTACCGCGACGACCGCCCTCAGGACTCGCCCGCCCTCGTGGTCATCACGGGCTCGAAACAAGGCATGACCTCTCCTCCCGGGTCTGGCGCGGCTTACAACGCCAGCAAGGCCGCCGTCAAAACCTTTGCCGAGTCCCTCGCGCATGACCTGCTCTCGACGCCCGTCGACGTCAAGCTGCTCATCCCCGGGTGGGTCTACACAAAGCTCAGCACGCGCGGCGCGCCCGTCGACAACGCGGCCAAGCCTGCTGGGGCCTGGTCCGCCGACCAGTGCGCCGAGGAGCTCTTCTCCCGCATCGGTGGCGACGAGTTCTACATCCTGTGCCCGGACAACGAGACGAGCTCGGCGCTCGACTACGCGCGACTGGCGTGGAGCGCGGACGATGTGCTCAAGAAGCGGCCGGCGCTCAGCAGGTGGAACCCGGCGTACAAGGACGAGTACGAACGCTTCATCGAGGACAAGGTGGGCAGGTGAAGGAGGACGCGGGATCTCGTCGGCCAGCAATGAACGCAAGAGGCCCCCGTGGAACCGAGCGGGCGATCACCCTGAGGTCGAACGAGAGCGGCCGATGCAGCGCGAACCCTCGAGAGTCCGAGCGTCTCATTGTGCGTCCTGGAATCGTCTGCACGCGTGCTCACGGAGGCAGCGTCGAAGCACGGCGACGAATCAAGTCGAAGAGAGCGAACGGGCATCCCAGGGCGGTCAAAGAGAGGCCCGCGCACGCAGCGCTCCTCCTCTCGCGAGTCAACGCGGCTCTCGCCTGCGTTATGATGATGTTGAAGCAGAGTGGCCAAGTGATTGCCACGACCGAGAACGTCTACACGGCGGTGCGAGGGTGATACAAACTCTAGGGAGCCGTCTAAGCAGGGGTGTAAGTGCGGAGCGTGTAGGTAGGGACGGCTGGAGATTAAGGTAGGAGTAATGGTATGCTCGAGGGTGGTTGCCCTAAACGCGCTGGTCAGCAGCGACCGCGTCGGCCGTCTTCTCGTGCGCGACGCTCGGGCGGCTCTCGGCAACGGTGCTCGCCGCCGCCGAGTCCTGCGCGTGGCCGTGGCTGCCGGTGTGCTCCTTCTCGTGCGCGAGCGGGCCCTTGCCGTCGACGCCGTGCTTGAGCGTCTTGCGCGCCGCAACCGAGACGAGGACCAGCGAGATGGCCGTGAAGAGGAAGGCGATCCAGCCCGTGATGACGTACGACAGGATCGTCTTCTGCTTGCGGTCTGGTGAGGGCGAGCGTGCAGGGCTAGCGTCAGCTTCGGCGAGCGGCGAGAGAGAGGGGGAGCTAGAGAGAGAGAGGAGGGGAGGGGGGACGCACAGCGGAGGTCCTGGCCGCTCGCCTTGACGAGCGAGTCGATGATGGACTGCGGGATGCCCGGCGCCTTGATGACGCCACTGCGGGTCGCCGTGTAGTACGTCGCGGGGACGAGCGCGCCAAAGAAGAACATGAGGATCAGGGCAAAGCCGCCCTCCTTGAGGCGGATCGAGGTGAGGGTCTCGGCCTGGCGCGGGCGGAGGAGCGTCCAGAAGAGCATGAACAGGCACACGACCGCAGAAACGGCCTGCGAATGAGGGGAGAGAGCGTGTCAGCGAGGAGGAACGGGCAGGGCAGGCGGGAGGTGCGGTCCCTTCGAGAGGCGAGACGGGGACGCACCGCTGCCGCCGTGGTGGCCTTGCCAACAGCGAGGGCATCGCTCAGGTCAAGGGATGCGCCGGGGAGCGTCTTCCTGGCGAGCTCCTCCTTGTCGTGCGAGCTGTTGCGAGGGAAGGAAGAGGTCAGCTCGCTGCCCTCACTTGCTCCCTCCCTCTCGCCATTCCCCGTGCGTCCTGAGACGTACTCCTTGAGGGTCCACGCGGCGAGCCCAATCTCAGTGATACAGAGGGCCGTAGTGAGTGCGAAGGCGCAGACGCTGTTGAGGGTGAGCGCGGGCGGCGTTCAGGTGGCGAAGCGGGTCGCGGCGCGGTGAGGTCAAAGCGTGGGAGCGGGGCGGCAGAGATCGGGCGAGAAGTCAACAATGTGCACTCGGCTGTGCAGAGAGGACGCCGAGGTACGCACCGAGGCGCACGGAGGTACATGGCTGCTGCTTGGTGGACGGGTCGAGTGGTGGGAAAGAGCGAGAGGTTGGGGCAAACAGCGGCGCTTCTGGCCCTGGCCGCGCTGAAGAAAAAGCATGCAGCAAGCTGAGGCCCGCATGGACCGCGAGAGGCGCCCCAGATGGAGAGAACGAGCGGGTCGAATGAGAACGCGGAGCGCCAAGGAAGGACACGGGCAGATCGCCGACTCGACCACTTCGGGAGAGAGGCCCGGGCGCGTGGGCCGCATGGGCTGCCGCCGAGCGCGAACGAGCGGCGAGAGCTCTCAGTTCACCTCGCTGCCTCCTCCTGCGCGCAACCTCGCCGTCGCACGTGAAAGACTCGCGCAGGAGTCGAGCCTGCAGTGGACAAAGACGGGCCGTGCGGGAATGCTGGCTGGCGAATGCAGTGCACACGGGAGGAGTGGACTAGAGCGAGGCTGGCTAAGAGCGAAAACAGGACCAGTGTCCAGAGAGAGAGAGAGAGAGGCGTGACGGACAGCCCGAATCGAATCAAAACGACAAATAAAGAGGAGGTGAAAAGGGAATGGGGAGGCCGGAAGAGAGGGAGGGGCTCGAGAGCGCAGCTCGGCAGCTCCGCTCACTGCGCACGCTGCCACTGGTGGTCGTGGTCGACGTGCTGCGGCGCCGCGCCTTTCTCGGCGTGGTGCACCGTGCCCTTCTCAGCCGTCGTCGTCGTCATGAGGCCCGAGTCGTTCTCGGCGAGCGAGCGCTCGCGCGACGACTCGTCGTGGTGGTGCGCCCCTCCTGCGAGCGGTCCACTTTGGTCGACGCCGTACTTGTGCGTCTTGCGCGCCGCGATCGAGACGAGGATGCCCGTGATGATGGTCGAGAGCCAGGCGATCCACCCGACGATCAAGTAGGCGATGATGGGCGTCTGCTTGCGGTACCGGAGGTCCTCGCCCGTCGACTTGACGAGCGTGTCGATGACCGACTGCGGGATCCCAGGGGCAGAGATGACACCGCTCTTGGTCGCCGTGATGACGGTCGCGGGGATGAGGGCGCCAAGGAGGAGGAACGCGATCGTGCCGAAGAGGGCCTCCTTGACCCGGATCGACTTGAGCGTCTCGGGCTTGCGCGGGTGGAAGACAGTGTACAGGAGGAGGATGTTGCAGAGGATGGCCGAGAGACCCTGCAGACAGAGAGCGACGTGCGTGAGGCGTCAGCGCATGGTGCACAGGCCTCCGAGGAGAGCGTCGTGGGAAGGGGGCGACGCACTGCTGCCGCGGTGACGGTGCCGCCGACGGCGAACGCGTCCGTCAGGTCGAGACTCGCTCCAGGAAGCACCTTTGCGGCCTTGTCCTTCTTCTCGTAGCCGTACGCGAGGGACCAGGCCGCTGTTTGTCGCGCAAAGGGGACGAGGCTCAGGGTCAGCTCGCTGGGCTCGAGCGTCATTGAATCGCTAGTGAGGGAGCGAAAGGTAGCTTACAGAGTCCGACCTCTGCCCCAACAAGCGCGCCCGTCAGAAGGAAGAATGTTATCCTGTGCAGCGACGAGACGAGGCGTGAAGGGAGGGTGGCTGGTTAGCGGTAAAGTCGCCGGAGGGGGCCAGGGATCCATGACGTACCGGGGGCCTCGAAGATACATGGTGAGAGGTTGGTGTTGGCTGGGAAAAGGAAGGAGAGTGGCGCGCGAAGGAGTGCGATGGGAAGGAGAGAGAGAGGAGAGAGAGCAGCGAGGGGGCCCATGCAAATCGCCCACGGGGCCGGCAAGGGGCGTCGACCGCGTGAGGGGTGCCCCCTTGGACAATCGCCCGACCGCGTCCAAGCACTCGAAAAAAGACCTCGCGAGGCAGGCCTGGCCCGCACAGCCCACGACTCGTGGGGGCATCTGACCTCTCGACTCGCAGTGGGCAACGGCGTTCCTGCCCGATCCAGAGCCCTTTCTCTCCCGGCACCCGGTCACTGCCTCGCGCCTGAGAGCGTCCACAGTGGCGACGAGATGAGCGTGTTTACAGGGGAGACGGCTCCGCGGCCGCCGTCGCCGTCCCTTGCGCCGCCGCCTGCGCCGCCTGCACCTGCCCCAGCGTGACCACCCGCGGCGCGAGTGCCTCCTTCTCGACGTCTGCGAACCCGACCCGCGCGTGCGACGACCGGTCAACCACCTCGGTTGTGCACGGCAGCTTGGCCGCCGCTAGCTTCATCACTGTCGGTGCGCAGAGCCTCAGCGCGGCGCGAGGAGAGCGCGAGGCGAGAGGAGGGAGGGGCGCACCAGCATGGGCCGTCTCTGGCCGCAGGTTGGGCCCGCCAATCTCGAGGATGACCCGCCCCATCTTGGCCCTGTAGGGTGCGTCGCATGTCAGTTGACCCTTTCGTCCAAGAACGAGTAACAGCGGCGCACCTGCACGCCCAGAACTCGAACGTCCCCTTGCCCTTGCCCATGCGCGTCTCGTTTCCCTGTGAGCGCAGTCGAGGTCAGCGCGTCGCGTTTGATGAGAGCGCCCGGCGGGGCAGCAACGTACCTTGATGCAGACGGGGATGTCGGGGAAGACGCGCAGGTACCTGAGCGATGGCAGTGGGTGAGCGACCGAGTTGCGCGAGCAGAGGGAGAGAGGACGGACACCTTGCTGCCCCTGACGGGCTTGAGGCCGCGCTTGAGTGCTGCTTCAGCAACCTCGAGGTGCTTGGCACTGAGGCGCACGGCCTCGTTGACGCGCAAGCCGTAGTCGCCCCACTCCAAGGTCGACCCTTTGGTGCTCCCTCCGAGCGCGAGCGGGGTGCGGCCCTTGTGCGCCTTGCGGTACTTTGTGCGGCGCGGGACGAGCGACTTGTTGCGGACCTGGAGGAGTTGGCGAGGCTGGAACAGGGCGCTTGTGGACGGTGTGGGTGCTGCTGCTGCTGCTCGTTGGGGTGCCGAGGCGATGCTCAGGCGCGAGAGGGACGACAGGAGCGAGTTGGCGCGGAAGAACGACATGGGCGGCCGGTGGGTGAGGTAAAGGTGCGTCTAGACGGCGAGTGCGTGCGAAGCGACTGCCAGCCAGCGAGGACAGGTGCGAGCAATGGGCGCGACGACGACGACGACGACGGTCCCTCCTCCTCCTCCTCCTCCCTCTTCTCCACTCCAACCTCAGCTCAGCGTCCCTCGCCTATTCGCCATGTGCTGACTCGCTACACTCGACCTCCGATAAGTAACACCGTATGAGCAACACCGCCGACCCGCAGGCGGCTCGCCCCGCCTGGAAGGACGTCAGCTACGGCAGTGTCGGTCCCTCCCTCCGTCTCTCCCACCCTTGCGAGGCTGACACGCGCTTCTTCTACAGGCTGCAGGTACACCTCGTCTAGCACCGCAGAGGCCCGAACCCCTGCTGACGCTCGCCGCCCTCAGGAATCGTCAGCAAGCTGGTCGAGCACCCTCTCGACCTCACAAAGGTCCGCCTGCAGAGTCAACCCCTCGACCGCGCGGCACGCTACTCTGGGCCATGGGACTGTATCGTCCAGACGTACCGCAACGAGGGCTTGAAGGCCTTCTGGCGGGTACGTCCCTCCCCCTTCCCCTCCCCCTCCCCCACCTACCGTCGCTTCGGCAGGCCGTGTGCTGACCCTCTCGACCCACGCGGCTGCAGGGTGTCTCGATGCCAGTCGCAGGCGCAATGGCCGAAAACGCAACCCTCTTTGTCGTCTACAATCAGACCCAGGCCATCCTCCAACGCCTGTACCCTCCCTCGACCCCCTCTACCCCGGACGAACCCGCGCCCCTCTCCATCTGGCAGACGGCGACCGCTGCCGCCGTCGCCGGCGCAGCCGTCTCTTTCGTCCTCACCCCCGTCGAGCTCGTCAAGTGCAAGATGCAAGTCTCCAACATTGCCGCCGAAGGGTTCGCCTCGTCAACCGCCGCGCACGCCGTCGCCTCTGCGTCGCACGCCCCCGCCGCGAAACCCATCCCCTCGTCCTTCATGCGCCCCAACCCCGCCTCGCCCGGCGCGATCGCCGTCACGCGGTCAATCCTGCGCGAGTACGGCGTCCGCGGCCTGTGGCTCGGCCAGACGGGGACCCTCATCCGCGAGACAGGCGGCGGTGCGGCGTGGTTCACGACGTTCGAGGTCGTGTCGCAGTGGTTCATCCAGCGGCGGGTCGCCCGCGGCGAAGTCTCGGCCAAGGACGGCGGCCGGGTGACAAAGGGTGACCTCGCCGCGTGGGAGCTCATGAGCGCGGGCGCGGGCGCCGGCATCATGTACAACGTCGTCCTGTTCCCGGCCGACTGCATCAAGTCGACGATCCAGACCGAGGACGAGCTGAGGGGCAAGGGGGAGGCAAAGGGCCCGAGGAGGGGGTTCTTCCAGGTTGGCAAGGACATCTATGCGGCGCGCGGCGTCAGGGGACTGTACAACGGGTGCGGCATCACGGCGTTGCGTGCTGCGCCGAGCTCGGCTCTCATCTTCTACATGTGCGTCGTTCATTCCCCCTCCCCACCTCGCTCGTCTGGGCTGACCCCCTCTCCCGCTTCGTTCCCTCCGCCCACAGCTACAGCCGTCTCGAAGCCGCGTTCGGCTAGAGCTCATCGCTCTCAGTCGACCTCTCATCGTTCCTCCGCCCGCGTCTACGCCTCTCCCTCGCAGCTAGACCTGCTCGCTCCGGCTAGAGAATCACCCCTCTCTCCTTCTCGCACCAGCTAGACGAGCACCACACCGTATCATACTGTACCCTGCCTCCTAGCTCGGACGGACCCTGTCGCAACGAAGCAAGCTCCGAGTGCCTGTACCTTGCTCCCGCTGGTCTCGATCGCACGACTCGATAAAAGAGGGTGCGCGTTCCTCTATTCGCCCGCTCACGCCTCGTGCAGCTTCGTCCAGTACTCCATCTCCGCCCTCGCCGCCTCCTCGCCCATCACCTCGCAGACCTTGTCCCCCTCGATCTCCCCCGTCCACCACTTGGCGTCCCCCTCCCTCACCGTCCCCTCCCCCTCACTCCCCCTGTCCACTCCCCTCCCGGCTCCGAGCCCAAGAGCGCGCCACAGAGCCCAGAACTGCGCCCGCTCGGAGTGGACCCCCGCGGGGGAGGGGTCGAGCCGCAGCCGGACGCGCGACAGCGCGAAGAGCGCGCCGCGGAGCGCGACGATCGTGCGCGTGTGGGTGCGAGGGTCGGTTGAGGCGGGGGCGCGCGCGAGTGCGAGGGCGGGCTTGGACGCGGGTGAGGAGGAGGGGGCGGGGGCACTGGACGCGACGACGAGGGAGAGGCCGGACCGCGGGGCGGCTGTCGCGGCGAGGGCGAGAGCATGCGCCTGTGCGAGGTGCGCCGCGGGGGTGGAGTGTGCCGCGTCGGTGGGTGCGTCCGCAGGCGCGCGGGAGAGGAGCTCGGCGGCGAGGAGGTGCACCGTGGACTGGGCGACGAGGTTCGCCGAGAGGAGCGCGGGGAGGTGCGAGGCGGGGATGTCGCGCGGTGGCGAGAGGCGACTCGAGAGGAGTGACTGGGCGGACTCGTACGCTGCGAGGGCGGTCGAGAGCGTCGCGAGGAGGGCCGGGAGCGAAGTGGAAAAGACGGGCAGGGTCTCGACGAGGTGGTCGGCGGCGAGGGAGAGGAGGTCAACCTTGGCGGGGTGAGCGCTCGCGAGCTGGTCGATGAAGGGAGTCGCATCGTCCGGTGACAGCGTCGTGAGCAGCGTCGCCTTTGCGAACGCGAGCTCGAAGTCGAGGTCCGCCGCCTCGCCGAGGACCGCCTCGCGCAGGGCCGTCGCGCGCGCAAACGTGTCGAGCGCGTCCCGCCGCAGTTCGTCCAGCGACTCGGGGGGCCAATCGCTCGAGTCGCACAGGGCGAGGTCAAAGCGGAGCGACTCGAGGAGCGTGTCGATGACGAGTCGCGGCGTCACGATGGTCGACTCCATCGCGCGCACAGACGTCTCGGCGCCGGCGCCACCAGTCCCACTCGACGCCGCGTCGTCGACCGACTCGTCACCCTCACCGTCTTGTGCGCCTGCGGCAGCAGGCCCTCCTGCACCGAAGAAGCGGGCCATCTCCTCTCGCTGAAGGCGCTCAACGAGGACAAACAAGTTCCTGGCCTCTGCCGCCGTGACCGCTTGGGACGCAGAGTCGCCGGCAACTGGGATGACGGCCTCGCCGACGAGGTCAAAGAGGGCGGTCCTGGCCTGGGCGAGGTTGAAAAGGGCGTCGATGCGCGCCGTCGCCACGTCGCTGTCGCCGCCCGGCGGTCCGAGGGTGTCGAGCGCCTCTCGGTAGCCGTCTAGGACCTTGTGGAGCGCGTCGTGAGAGGCGACAGGCGGCAGGTGTTCGGTCGCGAGCGTGTGCCAGACCCTCGCGGCGTTGTAGCGCGCGTCAAAGCTGGCTGGGCTCGCCTGGGTCGCGAGGGCATAGCACGTGATGGCGTTGTTCAAGTGTCGAGTGGCCTTGGGTCCGGCCTGGTAGCGCTCTCCTTGCTCCTCTTGGTGGGTGCCCTCGTCAAACCAGTCGTCCCCGGTCCAGGTCGAGGGGGCAGAGGCGCGGGCCGAGTCGGGCGTGGCGTAGTCGATGTGGACCTGCTTGCCCTTGCCCTTCTTGGGCAGCTTGAGCGGGGGCATCGCTGGCAGTCTAGTCGAGGTGGTGGTGAGAGATCTAGAGAGGGAGCCGCGGACACTTTGCGGAGTCCGCGGAGTCACGCTTTCGTTGGAGGAACCGCTCCGCCCTCACCGCGGCTCGCTGGCTTGATCGACTAGGTGGACGACACGCAGTCTAGTGTGACAAGTGCTGCTCGCTACGACGGCGATGTCCTCCCGGTGCGATGCCCCGCGGCTGCCGTCGGGGCGGCTACGTCAGCGACGAACGCGACTCTCGGCTGTCGCGCTCCCCCTCTTTGGCCCTTTCCTCCCTCCCACTCTCTCTCTCTCTCTCTTCCAGACTTGTTTCGGTGGGTCTTCTCTTCCAAGCCCACCATGCTCGCCGCCACTCGCCCAGCTGCTAACCGCATCGTCGCCGCCCGCCGTCTCCTCTCGCCCACCACCGCCTCACTCGTCGTCCCCGCTCCTGCTCCTCGTCGCCGCATCCTCTCCGCACGCCCTCCCCGCCTGTCAGCCTCCCGCACCTTGACATCCACCTCAGCAACCATGGCACCTTCCGACCCGTACACCGCAAAGGCCGAGCAGGGCAACGAGTCGGTCCCGGCTTCGCAGAAGTGCGTCCTGCTCCTCTCGTCATCCTGCCGCGGTCCACCCGTTCCAAGCCCGTTCATGACGCTGACACTGGGTGACCTCTTGCGACAGGTTCGACGAGCTGCGCTCCATCATCAAGGAGACCAAGTTCGGCTTGCTCGTGTCGCGCAACAAGGACGGCCACCTGCACTCGCGCGCCATGTCGCCCGCGTCGCACCAGGGCCTCGTCTTCTCGTTCATCGCCAACGAGGACTCGGGCAAGTTTGACGAGCTCGACCACGACGACCACGTCAACATTTCGTTCTCGGACCCGAGCAGCACCGACTGGGCCTCGGTCGCGGGCAAGGCGCGCGTCACCAAGGACGAGAAGACGATCAAGGAGCTGTGGAACCCCTTGACTAAGAGCTGGTTCGGAGACCTCAAGGACGGCGTCCACACTGGCGAGCCGGGCGACCCGCGCATCGCCATCATCCAGGTCGTCCCCGACGAGGTGAGCAGCACCTCTTCTCTCGCGCCCAATCTCTTGTAGCTCCCACTGACCTGTTTGCGCTCGCCGTTTTCCAGATCCGCTACGTGCGCTTACTCCAACTCGCCGGCGACTTTGCGTGCGCCGAGGACTGACCTCGCCCGTCTCTCTTCTCGCGCGCAGTGGATCAAGAACCGCACCTCGCTCGGCCAGACTGTCGAGGTCATCAAGGGTGCGGTCACTGGCGAGACGGCGGCACCGGGCCACCTCCGGACCATCACCAGCTCCGAGGTGCGTCTCCTTCTTCTCTCCCGCTCGGTCTCCCTGGTCCGTTGCTGACTCGCTTCGAGGCGATCCGCAGCTCGAGCTCGCCAGGCAAGTCGAGGGCAAGGCCTGAGTGGGCTGAACTGCCCGTCCTCGTCCCCCTTCGGCAGCCTGGCTGACCCTCCGGTTGGTCTCTGTCTTTCCCTCGCACAGGCGCGACCAGGCTTAGGCGTGTCGTGCTCTCGTCGCACCTCTGTTGCATTTCTGTTGAGCAGTGTCGAAATCCACAAGCGCAGTTCCTGTTCTTGGCCGTGCGCAGTTGCTTGCGTGAGAGCCGGCAGCCACCGGAGAGGCTTCAAACAGGTCGACTCGGGCGGGTGGTCACACTGTCTTGCGCGGTGCCACTGACCAGACACTGTGGACAATCCGGACCCAAGTTATGTATGCGCCGAGGCGAGCTCTCGAGCGAGGTGCAGGATGGCGCAACGGCGGCCGCGGGGACCCGAGCGGTGTCGACTTGAGAAGGTCAGCCGACCAGGCGAGTGCGTCGCCACGACGTCGCCTCGTGTCCAGCAGGGCAGTCTGCCTGAGTTCTCGCGGCGCGCCAAACTTCCATGCCGGCGGGCGGTGCCGTGCGGGTTCACGTGCGCTTGAACCACGCATCTGTGCCGAGGCCGAGAAGGGGCCCGAAGTTCGGCACTGCGGCACAGGGGGAAGTTTGCTCTTCACCCACACCGCGGCGCACCTTCGCACAACATCTCGGACGAGGATGGCACGACCACGGCTCCCCTCCCACTCTCCTTGTCTCTCTCTCTCTCTCTCTCGCTCCCTCCTTGTGCACCACGCGTAATGTTGGCCTCCCTTGCCCGCCGCGTCTTCAAGCCTACGCCCGCCGTCGTCGTGCGCTCGACGGCGAGGACGACCTGCCCCGTCTCGCGCTTCCTCCCCGCCGGCACCGCCGCAACCCCCTCGGGGGCCTCGAGCGTCTCGTCTCGCACCGTCAACGCCGTCGCGCACCTGACAGTCGGCGCAGCACTCTTCGCCTCCGCCGTGAGCCCCCTCTGACCCTCCTTGACCCTCGCACGCGGCGTCCAGCTGACTCTTCGCACGGGTTCTCCCCCACTTCGACCCGTGGCACCCAGGTCACCGTCCTCACTCACCCGGACTCGCTCCTGTTTGACCACCCGCCCCGGTCAGCCATCTCCTGGACGCCTGAACGGCACCTCGCAAGCCGCAAGCTCCACGCGGCGGCGACGACGACAGCGCACAGGCCGCCCACTGGCCCCGCCCACCCGCCATCGTCCCTCTCGGCCGGCCCGTCCCCCGCTCCCACTATCGCGGCGCCCTCCTTCACTGGCTCACGGGTCGTCACTGCCGTGGCGGGAACAGACTGGCACTGGGAGTTGAGGCTGGCGGGCGTGCTTGGGCGCTCCCTCGCAGGGCAGTGACAGCCCCCATCCTCCCTTCTCTCTCCCTCTCCCTCTTCCTCGCCTCTCCCGCTCGCCGCCCCGCTGTGCTCTCTGTCTTGCCTTGTCCATAGCGTTCTGTGCCCTTGTCGTACACCAGTAGCATGACCGCCTCGTCTCGACCGCCTTTTTGCAAGGTCTACCTCTCTCCAGACGGCTTCCTCGCTTCGTACTTTACGAAGCCGAGCCGTACGCCCAGAGATCGCTCATTGGCGATTCAGCACTACCTGTCACGAGTGTGCCAAGCGACCGCGATTGCACAGTGCCGGCGAGGACGCGGTCTTGTGCCGACCGTCGCTCGGCGGGGATGCCCTCTCGTCCCGCGTCGGTACGGCGTTGCGCCTGAAACGGCGCGGAGTGCAGTCTCAGGCTCACAGAATACAGCCACCGCAACGAAGGGAATGTAGGCATGGGCGAGAACAATCGAGCGAGAGGTGACCGGGCAGAGCGCTTCGGCGGGGACGAAGAGCTCTCTCTCTCTCTCGCTCGAGTGCCAGGCGCCGCGAGCCACAGCTCGTCGTTGCAGATTCGTGCTGGAGTCTATACCGCCATGCCGAGAGCCGCAGCCTTGGCGCGCTGTTCGGCCGCGAGCGTGACGACGGGCCTGAACTGCTCGAGGAGGTGCGCCGCCAGCTCGGGCTTGGACGCCGCCACGGTCGTCCCGGTAAATTCGGCCGCGCGCATGTAGTTGCTGCGGAGGTAGGTCGCGAGCTCGCCCGGCGGCGGGCCAGGCAGGGACTCGCGCCCTTTTGCCGACGAGCGTGAAGAGGACGAGCGTCTTGTGCCGACACGTACTCCTTCCGCCACGGCTCGTCGCGGCCCGGGCTCCAGAACGGCTCGTCGCGCGCAATGTTGAGGTCGTGTTTGGCGAGGTCGTTGATGATGCCGGGCGGCGTCATCGTGCGCGGTCGGAGCGGGTCGCCGATGCCTGCGAGGCGCAGGTGCTCGTGCGCGCGCACGACGAGCAGTACGCGCTGCCGGTCCTCAGCCGGGAGGTAATATGCCTAATCACCGACCGTGACCGCAGAGATGGCGTGCTGCGGGCATGGAGGCGGTGGGTCAGCTCGAAAGCGGCGCCGAGCTGTGAGGGAGCTGAGGGGGAGGGGAAGATGCCGACGCACCGCGGCCTGTTCGGGCAGGATCCCGGCACACTGCCGCATTACCTTGGCGACAGTAGTACGCTGCCAGTCGGTGCTCGCGGGCTTGCCCATCGAGCTGTGCAGGTGCTTGACGGCTTCGTGGGCTTCGGCCTGGGTAAGGAGCGACCACTGGAACGGCTTGGCCTTGCGCGGGCCGCACACGAGGCGGTGTACAGGCCAGACCTGCGTACACGGGAGCTCTAGGTCGGCTCGTGCGGCTCGCAGGGACGACAGCTGGGGAGGGAGAGGGACGGACAAGTCGATGACAGGCCGGGGAGCAGAAGAAGTTGTTTGCGCCGGCCTGAAAGCACCGCGAGCACGTGTTCTCAGTCTTGACACGGCACACGAAGCACGGCTGGGCCCGTGCCGAGCCCGTCGTGGCTGCGGGAGGTGTCGTCGAGTCCGAACGAGCCGAGCCTGGCGGCATGGTGAAGCGAAGACGAGCAGAGTGGGGGCTCGTGGGAGGACATGCGGGCGACTGACAAAGGATCTCGCAGCAGAACGAAAGGCGCAGGACTGCCTCGGTGCGAGTGAGGCTGAGCGGAGGAGGGCAACAACCGGCAGCCGACGCGAGGGCACTCGTCGACCTCGTCGCTCTTCACCTCTAGCGCCAGATCAGTCCACTGCTCGACGTTTGGCACCGACACAGCCGACGAAACGCCCAGCCGCCCGCACAGCAGCTCCCGTGCCCCCCCCCCCCGCTTCTCGATACCCACCCCGGGGCCTCCCCCACCTTGTGAGCTGCCACCCTGGACGACTTCACCGCGCCCGCCAAGGTCCAGATCTTGCTCGTACCCATCCATCCGATCAAGCGCAGCAAGTTCAACCGCCATGTCGACCTCCTGAAGCGCTTTGCCAGCGTCCCGCTCGCCGACGTCCCCCCCGACCGGCGAGGCGAACGAGGTACGTCCTCTTGGTCTGTGGCTTGTATGGGGCGCTTTGAGCTGGCTGGGAGCACCTTGGGGGCGCCAGGGCGGGCTCCGCGGCACGCCCGAGACGGTGTTCGCCGATCCTCCCTCCCGAGTCCTCCTCGGAGGTGATGAGCCTCTTGCACCTCGAGCAAACCCCGCAGTATCTTGAGCGAGCCACTGACACACTGAGGCGTGCGCAGCGATCTTCTCGTCGAGCCCGACCACGCCCGGCACGCTCCTATTCAACTACCTCACCCCGACAGACTATGCCCCACAGCATCCCCTCTCCTTCCTCTCCGAGCTCCAGGTCCACCGACGCATCCAGGGCATCATTGGCATCCTCGACGCGACAGAGTACCGCGGCAAGTCGCTCGGGACCGCGCTCGCCTCGTTCCAGGCCTCACTCAAGGACCTGCCAAAGACGTTCGCGACAAAGGTCTATGGCTTTGACCCGACCGAGGAGCAGCTCGACGAGGCGCGCAAGTTCAAGGAGAACGAGGGACTCATCATGGTGCCGCACCTCGGCGACGTCAGCTTCTTCCTCAAGACGGTCCTCGCCGACTTTGCTGGCGACGTGCTCTTCGACTTCTCCAACATGGTGCGTCTCCTGCCGGCGCCCACTCGAGACAAGGCACACTGACAGCAAAGCTATGTGTAGGCTGCCCAACTCGAGTCGCGCACCTCGATCCCGACGCCGCAAGAGACGCCCGGCGCTGCCGCGCCGTTCTCCTTCGCTCCGAACAAGCGCACGGCACAGTCGACCATCTCCTCGTACTCGGCCCCCAGTCGACGTCCAGAAGAAGCTCCTGCGCCGACCAAGCCTCCAGCACCCGTCGACCTCACCTCACTCGGCATCGCCGCTCCTCCGCAGTCTCGCACCGCGATCGGCCCGCTCGGCGGCAGCACGTCCGGCAACCGCGACGGTTTCCTCTATGGCCAGAGCATCCAGACCAACATGGCGACGCAGGCTGGCATGGCGCCAAGTCCGCCGCCCGGAGCGCAGCTCGTTGACGCCCGAGCCAGGAAGCGGGTGGCGGGGCGGGAGAAGAAGCTCATGGGCGACATGTGGTTGCTGTCGGGCCGTCTGAACGAAGCCGTCAACGCGTGCGTGCTCCTGTGCTCTTGTCCTCTGTGCGACTTCTCCACTCATGCTTGCCGCCCGCAGCTACAACGACGCCATCGCCTTGACAAAGGCTTGGGCCGACCAGGTCTGGCAGGCGAGCGCACTCGAAGGGCTCGTCGTCGCGCTCGTCATACAAGCCACTCAGCCGAAAGGCTCACAAGGCAGCGTGAGCTTCATCCCTCTCCTCAGTCCTCGTCGAAGCATGTCGTGACGACTCGCTCTCGCAGCTCCCGCCGTCTCTCGTACCTCCGCGCAGCGACTCGCCCATTTCGAGCTCGCACACTCCAGACATCTCGACCTTCCTCTCCGCCATCCCCGACCGCCTGTCACAGGCCGTCTCGCTCTACGAGAAGATGCTCCTCCCCCTCGACCGACCAGCCGACGCGCCTCCTCCAGATCCCGACCGCGCACACCCGCTCGCTTACGTCGAGGCGTGCCTCCGCTGCGCACACTTCTTCCTCGCCGTCTCCGAGGCGCACGGCCACATGCCGCGCGCCCTCGAACGGCTCGTCTCGCCTTCGTCCTCTCCCGCTCCCACCGCCCCCGCACCGAACAGCGCCGACCAAGCGCGTTCTGCCCGCCTGACATCCCTTTCTCCTTCCAACACCGTCCCACGCTCGACCATCGCGCAGTGGATCAGCGCCGCCTACTCTCCCCACCTCGCGCTCCTCTCTCTCCCCGTCCGCCTGCGCCTCACCGCCGAGATTGCCAGCCTCTTCGGCCGGTTAGGCTACCGCCGTAAGGAGGCTTTCGTCCTGCGTGAACTCGCCGCGCTCTGCGCCGAGGGCGTCGCGGGACGGAGCATCGAGGTCTTCCCTGCCTCGGGGCCAGCGGGGGCTCCTTCGCCCGTCCCTGAGGAACCGAGCGACTCTCCTCGCGCGAACGGCTTCTCCGACGGCACGTCGGGACCCCGACCAGTGCCGGGTCGCGCGCGGACGGTCGACCGTGCGGGGAGCATCGTCCGCACGACGAGCGACCCGGCGGGCAACGACTCGATCGTGCGCATCGTCGAGAAGGTGTGCGAGGCGTTCGGGATCGAGGTTGCCCCGAAATTGTCGAGGCAGGACATGCAGGCCGAGCGGGGCAAGAGCATCGTCCAGGGGCGGACGCTCGAGATCCTCGAGAGCGAGGATGGCGCGTTTGGGTGGCCGGCGCTGCAGCTTGGGGTGCTCAAGGATGCGGTCGGCATTGCCGAGGCGCTTCCCGGTGCGTGGTCATTTTGTCCAGTCATGGCCTCGAGTGACCGTCGGGACTGACGCCGCACCCGCGCTCCCAGAGTACCAAGCCGCAATCCGCTTCACAGTGACCGCTCTGCGCACGTTGTCCGACACGATGCCTCCGCACGAACAGTACGAGCTCGCGCAGAACATCCCGCGCGTCTTTGCGGCCGCGACGAGGCGGGGCGCCTCGTTTGAGCTTGAGTACTGGGGCCCGTCGCAGCTTGTCATGAGCCTCGAGGTGGCCAAGTGAGTGAAATCGCCCTCTCCTCCATCGCCTGCCAAGCGCTGATCTCTCCCTCGCAGGCTCTCGGCGAACCGCGTCCCGCACGAGCACGCGCTGCAGGACGCCGAGCTCGCCCAAGCCGCCGCGACTGGTCCGCGGAACCCTTTCCTCTACGACCCGCGAAGAAAAGTGCAGGCGACCAAGACGCGCCCGTCTGTCGTGCAGAACGAGAACATGGAGGTCTTTGTCACGCTGCAGAACCCGTTCCTCTTTGAGCTCGAAGTTCAGAGCATTGAGCTCAGGTGAGTCTCGCTTTACAAGACACATCGTGCCTGGCTGACCTTCGACGCACTGCGGCAGCACGTCGGGGGTCCCATTTGCATGCGACCCGCTCTCGACCGTCATTCCGCCCGGCTCGTTCCACACCGTCCGCCTGACCGGCACGCCTCGAGAACCCGGCACGCTCGTCATCCGCGGCTGCAACATCCGCCTCGCCGGGTGCGTCAGCCGCGAGTTCGTGCTGCCCGTCTGGGACGCCGACGAGGAGGAGAAGCAGCGCAAGGCGGCGCTTCTCGACACGTCGCGCGAGCGGATCAAGCTGAGCGGGCTCGACGCCGTTCCTGACGCGACGCCGGGCGCGACGGCGGTCCCGAGCGACGAGCTGCTCGAGAGCGACCTCAAGTTCCTCGAGTGCACGGTCGTGCCCGAGATGCCGCTGCTCTGGATGCGGTCAACCTCGCTCACTCACGGCGCCCTCATGCTCTACGACGGCGAGTTGTGCGTCCTTTCCATCTCGTTCTTGTGACGCGTGTACGCTGCAAGTCGCTGACTCTCCGACCTGCGCGTAGCTCGACCATCCGCATCGGCGTCCAGAACACGTCTTCCTCGCCGATTGACTTTGTCAAGGTCACGTTCGCGGATGCGCTCAGCGCCTCGACGCAGGCCTACCTCGCAGAGAACGAGCTCGCGCCCGTCGAGGCGTACGAGCTTGAAGGCGAGAGCGTCCACCGACCCGTCTTTCGCTGGGAGGGCTCGCCGCAAACCGCCATTGCGCCGGGATCGTCGCACATCTTTGAGGTCCAGTGCCGCGGCAAGATCGGCTGGTGAGCTGCCGGTAGCGGAGTCGAAGTAAATGCGCCCGACTGACACCCTCTGACTCTCGCAGCGGGTACGGTTCGATCCAGCTCGACTACGGCTTCCTCGGGCGCGATGTGGTCCAGACGAGCAAGACGTTCTACACCCGCCAGCTCTTCTGCGACGTCTTCATGACCGTCCACCGCGCCGTCGTCGCGCACACGCTCGAGGTCTCGCGCCTCAAGGCCCTCCCCGAAGGCAGCGCGACGCATGGCCGCTCGGCGAGCGTCGTCAGCCTCGGACAGCGCGGCGCGGCGCTCGACAAGCGCCTCGAGGACAGCCTGCGCGAGATCGACGACGGGGAGCACTGCCTGGTCGCCGTCGACGTGACGAACGTCTACGGCAAGCCCTTCGAGGTCAAGCTCGAGCGGCACGAGGAGCGTGAGTCTGTCGTGACTCGTTTCTCTTTAGCTTACCCGCTGAGTTCGCCCCTTTCGGCCGCAGAGAGCGAATTCTACCAGGTCCGCCAGCGCATCGAGCCGGGGGCAACCCTGCGGTGCGTGACGTCGCGCGCTCCTTGATCTCGTCCCGACACGCTCACTCACCGTTTCCCCTCGCAGCATGCTCGTCCGTCTCGACCGCATCGCGCTCGCGTCCGAGCAACTCGCGCAACCGATCCCAGCGCTGACCGAGCGGCAGTTCGTCGTCGCAAAGGTCAAACGGTCAGAGGAGGAGGCGCGCTTGGAGCGCGAGCTCTTCTGGTACCGCGAGGAGCTCTTCCGCCGCGTCAAGCTCTCATGGAACGAAGTGCGTCCCTCTCTCTCTCAGTGGCCCGCTCACCCGCCTCTTCTCCTGACAACCTTGATGTGCGCAGGTCGGCAGCCTTCGCTCCGGCGAAGTCAGTCTGCGCGGGCTCTTCCTGGACAAGGACATGCTCGACGTGCTCCGAGGAGACGCCGTCGAGGTCGAGCTCTTCCTCGGCGACAACCCGGCGGCCGAGCCGGGGGCCTTTGAGCTGCAGGGCCGCGGGTCGCGACTCGTCTACTCGGCGGTCGCAGATGAGTTTGTTGACATCTGCTTCAGGGTGACGAACCACTCGCGTGCGTCTCAGGCGCCCTCTCTTCTCCGCCGCACTCGGGCACGCGCGTGCTCACCGCTCCCTCGACCGCCTCACAGCCTCGCCTCTCGAGCTCACCCTCCGCCTCGAGATCCGTCCGCCCGAGTCGTCACGTGCATCTTCCACCGCCCTGGCGCACCTCGCACGGTACGTCGCCGTCGAGGGCGTCTCGCCCGTTTCGCTCCCGCTGCTGCAGCCGGGCGAGACGGGCGACGCCCGCGTGTCCGTCTGCTTCCTCGCGCAGGGACGGTACGAGCTCGGCTGCGTCGTCGAGGACGCGCGGCGGCATGACGGTCAGAGAGGAGGGTGGGGTGCGAGGGAGCCGCTTGTCGTAGACGTCGAGAAGTGAAGGCGGGACAACTCGATCTGCTCGGCCGTGAGGTATCGCCGGTCTCATGACAAAGGCGGTCCACAGAGGGAAGGGCTGCAGCTCGGGCGCGAGGAACTGCAGCAAGGATACCTGCGAGCGCCGAGCTGAGAAGGGAATTCATGGCCAACGACCGGGACCACAGCGGACGAAGGTTGAGCTTCGGCCCCTGTCCCTTCAAGCTGGCACGCGGTTGAGAAGACGCTCAAGCGGTTGTATTTCCTCGAGCTCAAATAGAAAGGGGGGGCTCCGACGCTCGAGCCTTGTCAACTCCCGCCGTCGACACGCTGGAGGGCGGCCACTCAGGAAGAGCACTCGCACTGCGAAGTAGCGAGAACGAATGTCTGTTGATATCAGGCGTCTCTAGCCTGTGCGCCGTGTGCCCCTACGCCCGATGGCTCACGACCTCGACCCTCTCGACGGGGCTCTCCGCCGCCCCCTCCGAAGTCGGGCTCGGCGCACCACCCTCCTCCGGCGCAACGAGCGCCGTCCTGCTCGAGTTGCTTGCCCGCTCCGAGAGCTGCAGCGCGCGCTCGTCGCTCTCGGCCCGCGAGAGCGCGACGGGCAGCAGCGTCGGCGAGCGCGCGCCCCCGCCCCCGCCCCCTCCCCCACCGCCACCGACGTTGCTGCCGCCGTGGCCGTTGGTGCTCGAGCTGATGCTGAGGCGACTGAAGGCGGCTGCGCCCGCTCCGGCGAGTGCGTCGCGCCCTTCCGAGGCGGACGAGAGGAGCCACGACGCCTTGGGGACGACGACGGGCGCGCCGCCTGCGCCGGGCGACAGGCCGCTGTCGACGACGGCGTCGGAGAAGTCGAGGTCCGAGAAGGTCGGGAGGTCGAGGGCCGCGGGGGGAGGCGGCGGGCGGCGCGGCTGGCGAGACGGCTGCGGCTGACTGCGGCGCGGCGAGCGGGGCGGGTCGCGCAGGTGGTAGTTGTCTCCTCCGCTTGCGGCACTGCTCGCGTGCGAGTGGGACGACTCGTGCGAGCTGCGAGAGTGTAGCTGCGGCTGCGCGCTGCCGGTCCGGGCCTTGACGGGCGAAGGCGGCGAGAGGACGAGCGAGACGCTCGACGCGGCGGGGGATGCCAAGGGGTGGGCGTCCTCGACGACGGGGACGGGCGGCGCGAGCGGCGAGGGCCGTTCGGTCGTCGCAGACTGTGGCTCCTCGTCGTCCTCCTGGACGACCTCGATGCCCGTCGCGGTTGACGGGGGCACCATGACCGACAGGGGCCTGCCCGAGCCGGACGAGCCGGGGACGACCATGGGGAGCATGTGGCGCGGCTGAGGGACGGACGACCCGACACCGAGAGAGCGCCACTTGCGTCGGCTGCGCTCGCACAGGAGGCCAATGACGCCGCCGGGGAGGTCGAGCTTGGCTGCCATGCGGCGGTACTCGGAGCGGAGGACCCTGCAGGGCGGCGGACAGCTTGCGTCAGCGGGAGGAGTCATGTGCACGAGAGGCGTAGAGGAGACCAGCGCACCACGTCTGCGCGCTGCGAGCACCGGGTCCGGACCCGACGACCTCCTCGCCGTATACGTCCGACTCGAAGTAACCCCTGTCGCCCAACCCGTCGTCGTCCGCGCCCCTCCAGTCCTCCTCCTCTCCGCTGCTCCCGCCGCTCCCGCTATCCCTCCTCCCCCTCCTCGCTCCACGTCCCCCTCCCCCCTCCTCCTCGTCGTCCCACCCCCTCTCGTCCACCGCCCCATCCCCCGCGCCCGGCCTCTCCCCGAGCCGCGCAAACTCTCCCCTCTCGACGTCGTCGACAAACGCAGCGAGGAAGCGTGCCCACCCGCCGGGCCCGTCCCCGGGGAAGAGGACGACCTTGTCGTCGATCTCGCGCCCAAAGGCGATGACCTGTCCGGGCTGGCCGTACGTCCTCGCCTTGGCTGCGGGGGCGCCGGGCGCCGCAGGAAAGGAGGCGGAGGACGACGGCGACGAGGCGGACGAGGGCGGGGGAGGGTCGAGGTCGACGCCGATGTAGTTGCCGCAGCGGTCCGTCAGGAGCGGGAGCCACCCCGGGTGGGAGTAGCGCTTGCGGACCCACCCGTCGGGGAACGAGCCCATGCCGGGGACGTCGCTCCCCTTGTTGCCGTCGTCCCCGTCCGCGACGCCCTGTCCCTTGCCCTCCTCCTCATCAGGGACATACGGGTGGGCCCTCCCGCCCTTGCGCGCCGCGGCGCCCCCAACCCTCGCAGCGAACGCGTCCCCTCCGATCCCCCCGCCCTGGAGCCCGCCCGCGTCCTCCAGCTTGCGCCAGAAGCGCCACTCCTGCTCGACCTGGTCGAGCGGGAGCCACCACAGTCCGTAGACGAGGCCGAGGCCGCCTATGCGCGCGCCGCCGGCTGCGCCACCGCCCGAGGACGACAGCGAGGGGTCCTGCCCGTCGTGCGCGAGGTACGAGTCGACCACTGCGCGCGGGAGCTCGTACGGCGCGAGGGCGGCGCGGAGGCTCGACAGCGCGGGGTCGGCGGGGGACGAGGCCAGTCCGGGGGAGAGCGTGTCGAGGAGGGAGGGTGACTGTTCGTTGAGGAGGGCGCGGAGACGCGCGAGCGTCGCGTGCGGGGGTGGGTAGCGCGCGGCGTTTGCTGGACCGCCGGACGACGAGGCCGACGGGCGGGAGAAGGACGGCAGGGGCGGGTAGGACGACTCGGCCGAGTAGCCTCCGCGGGTGCGGAGCGCGTCTTGTCGGGAAGGGTTAGGCGGCGGGTAGGACGAGGTTGGGGCGGAAGAGGCCGAGGCGGACGAGCCGACAAAGGCGCCGTCCGACGAGGCTGGCGGGGCCGACAGGCTGTTGCGCGGGGGAGCCATGCCGCTCTCGCCGAGGTCACCTCCACCGCTGCCGCCGCCGCCGCCGCCGCCGAGCGCGACGTCGTCGTACCCGCCTTCAGTCGCTGCGCCGCCGTACGGCGTGTCCGAGTTGGTGGGGGGATAGGCGCGCGACGAGGATGAGGGGAAAGGGTGGGCGGCGGGCCGTTGCTTGGTGGTGGGGGCGCTCCCGCCAAAGATGAATCCGAGCATGTGTGCACCGGCTCGGGTGGAGGAACCGAGCGAGGGGCGGAGGCAGCAGTCTGGGCGGGCGCTGCGAAGTGGGACGCGAGGGAGGAACCGAACCAGGTCAGCGCCTGGTGAGTGGATGTGCAGGGCGGTCACGGGGCACTGTGAGTGCGACCTGGAAGGGCTGCTCATGGCCTCTGACGGGGTCCTGGCGGGTTGTTGTCCCGCTGAGGCCTGTGCCCTCGTCGCTTCGCATCCATCACGGCTCGTCACCCCCTCGAACCGAGGCCGCGGGGGGACCGACACTGCTGCAAGGCCTGCCCAGGCTGAGAAAAGGCACTCACTCGGTTCAAGCTGCGCTGAGCAAGGGGCACAAGTGGGCGGTTCGGGTCGTTGAACGGCGGCGCGCGCGCGGAGGCCGAGGCGCGAGCGAGACGACGAGGCGGGGACCTGGTATGTGGGCGAGGGCGAGGGTGAGGGCAACAAGGACTGTCGCAGTGGAGCGAGTGCAACTCGAACGTGAGCCACGCGGCGGGCAGAAGGGTGCGAGAGGCAGCGGAGACTGTCGAGCGACGTCGGCCCGCAAGGCGCTTCCCCCTCGTCACGGCCTGAGCACCCATCCTCCTGCTGCCGCACGCGCCTCGTCCAAAGCTTTTCCTCGCCCTCGCTTTCTCCTCTGACGAGCGACTACTTGCCCCGACCCCTGCCCGACCGCTTGCCCCTGCGCGAACCCCCTCCTCGTCCTCCTCCGCCGCCGGGCCGACCCACCCTCGCCGGCGCAGCGCCCAGCGCGCTCCTGAGCGGCTCAGAGAGCGACAACTCGACGCTCACCGTGCTCTTTGTCCGGGACTGGTACACGAGGTCTTGGTCCTGCGGTCGACGAGAGAAGAGGCGCCGGGT
Source organism: Rhodotorula diobovata (assembly GCA_006352295.1). Lineage (NCBI taxonomy): Eukaryota > Fungi > Basidiomycota > Microbotryomycetes > Sporidiobolales > Sporidiobolaceae > Rhodotorula > Rhodotorula diobovata. The sequence goes on along the minus strand of SOZI01000052.1, from coordinate 5,846 downwards.
CAATCCCGGCAGAGAGAGACCGGAGAGAGAGCGAGCGCACGTCGTCCTCGGGCGTCACCTCGTCCGCGACCGCCTTGCTCCCCGTCCGGACCTGCATCCGCACGATGCTCTCCCGAGCGTCGTCCTCCACCTCGGCCTCACCCGTGCCGCCCCCGGCGTCGTCGCTGCTGCTCGACAGCGCGGGGGGCTCTCCCCCGGGGATGGCGTCGCGGATCGCGAGCGCGAGAGAGAGCGCCAGGGGGATGGCTGCGCCCATGGCGTTGACCGTGAGGGACGTGCATCTGTCGACGACGAGAAAAGCGAACAGTGTCAGTGCACGAGTCGAAGCAGCCTCCCCTCGCACGACGGAGCCAGCCGCGGACAGAGCGCAGCGCCCAGCGCTCGCACGGACTCACCCTCTCTCGACAAACGCCCCGACCCCCATCTTGAGGTACCCGGCAAAGCCGAGTCCCTGTCCTCCCCCCCTCTTGTCCCCCCTCGTGCGCCGGACCCACAGTTCCTCACACTCGACGCGGTCCGCGAGGTCCTTGGACGGGCCGCCCACCTTGGCGCCCGAGAGGGTGGCCTTGGGGCGTGTGCGCGGGCGCTTGAGGGAGAGGGCAGAGTCGGTGCGCGGGGCCGAGAGGGACGGGTGGCCGGTCGAGAGGCGGCGGAGGGTGCCCTTTGTGAGGGTGCGCTTGGGGGGTCTGACGCGGGCGGCGTCGGACGGTGCCTTGTGTGGTTGCTGTGACGAGGCTTGCACGGTCTCTGGGACGAGGGAAGCGAGGGTCGAGGGTTGAGACGAGTGGTCGACGCGGGGGCGCTTTGCGGGGCGTGCGGCGGTCGACGAGGGCTGCGAGGTTGGAGCGTGGGAGGACTGGGACGAGGCGAGTGCTCGCTTTGACGGCATCTTGTTGAGGCGGTGCTCGCGGCTGGAGCCAGGATTCAGAGAGAGAGGACCACCTCTGCCCTCGTTGAGGCCTCCCCCCTGTCGCTCGTCTCGCTCTCCCGGATCCGTTGTCCGAGTGGCTCAGTGACAGCAATCGTGACCCCTGACACAGCGCGCGCACGAGCTTCCCGCCAGCTCCGTGTCACCAGGCTCGCGACGGCAGCACAGCCGCAACCACTCCCGCGAACTTCTCATCTCAGCGACCACCACACACCGACACTCTCTAGCCCAGTCTGACAGCTGACACAAGCATACAGGTGCGTGCTGTGGCCAATCCGCACAGCAGCGGGACCTGTTGCCATCCTTCTGCCCCCAATGCGGCTCGTCCCCTTGATGAGCCCGCGGCGACGGCTGGGCTCGTGACTCCAGGGTCCGTAGACCCTCTACAAAGTGTTCTGACAGCTCTGTGGACCCGCAGACAGCCACCGAGAAGCTCTCGTGACAGCCCACCCGGCCCACCATGTCGGCCGCCCTGCTCCCTCGCGGCTGCACCTGCGTCGCCCGCCTCCCCTCCCTCGCGCGCGCCTTCTCCTCCGCCTGCGCCTCCCTCTCCCCCACGCACCGCGGCCCGCGCCCGCGTCCCTCTCCCGCCCGCGCCGCCTCGACCGACGAAGACTGGCGCCCTCACGACCCTCCGCGCGGCCCGCAACCCCTCGGGACGCGCCTCTCGCCGCAGAAGCGCTTCGCCCAGGACCGCGAGCGCCAACGCCTCGCGAGCGCCAACCTCGACAAGCCCCGCTGGAGGGGCGACCAGGGCGAGAGGCTCGCGCGCAGCGCGGCCAATGTCGCGCTCGATGTGGGCGAGATTGGCGCACAGCTGCCGCAGCAGAGGGAGAGGAGCCGGCGGTTCAGGTCGCGGGACGGTGGGGGTGACGAGACGGCACTGCCGCGGGGTGACCGCGCGGCCCTCCCGAGGCGGGGTGCTGCAGGAGGGGAGCGCATGGTCCCCGGCCGGGTCAACCGCAGCATGCAGCGCAACCGCGACGAGGTGCGCGTCTCTGCCGCCCCGCCCCCGGCGCCACCCAAGAAGCCGTCCAAGCGGCCAAAGCAAAAAGTGCAGGCGCTCAAGAAGGTCGTGCTCCCCACGACGCTGCGGCTCGACAACCTCGTCAACATCCTCAAGGAGCGGCTCTGTGCGTCTTCGCTTCGTTTGAGTTCAAGAGGAGCTCTCAATGCAGGTTGCTGACCCGAGCGTTGAGCGTGCAGTCACGGTGCAGAAGGCTGCCGAGTCGATCGGGCTCACCGACACCCGTCCTGACCGCCGTGCGTCTCCTGCCCAGGTTCTCTAGCGCGAGCCGGCTCACTGACCCCCTTCTTCCCTCTCAACGCAGTCCTCACCGCCGAAGACGCTTCCCTCCTCGCCCTCGAGCTCGGCTTCGACCCCGAGATCAACGACGAAGCCGCCTTCGACCTCTTCCCCCTGCCCCTCTCTCCCCCCGAGCAGCTCTCCCCCCGCCCGCCCATCACCGGCATCTTCGGCCACGTCGACCACGGCAAGACGTCCCTCCTCGACGCGCTGCGGTCCACCTCGGTCGCGGCCGGCGAGGCCGGCGGCATCACGCAGCACATCGGCGCGTTCGAGGTCGGCGTCGCGCACATGGTGGCCAACCTGCGTGCGCGCGCCGAGAAGAAGGCGGCACCGCCGGCGAGGGACGTCAGGGAGGGGGACGCGACCATCACGTTCCTCGACACGCCGGGGCACGCGGCCTTCACGGCCATGCGGTCCCGCGGCGCGGGCGTGACGGACGTCGTCGTCCTCGTCGTCGCGGCAGACGACGGCGTCAAGCCCCAGACAGAGGAGGTCATTGGCCTGATCCGCTCGGCTCCCGACGTGGGCGTCGTCGTCGCGCTGACCAAGGTCGACAAGCCGGGCGTCGACACGACCAAGGTCAAGCAGGAGCTCATGGCTGCTGGGGTCGAGGTCGAGGACTTTGGGGGGGACGTGCCGTGCGTCGAGGTGAGCAGCTTGACGGGCCAGGGGCTCGCCGAGCTCGTCGAGACGATCTCGGCCATCGCCGAGGTGAGGGAGCTCAAGGCTGAGCGGGCGGGGAGGGTTGAGGGGAGGGTCATCGAGTCGAGGGTCGAGAAGGGACGAGGGTGAGTCGGAGCACTGCTTCTCTCCTCTCGCGCGTGACTCGCTGTCGCCTGGGCGAGCACATCAGCGTGCGTCGAGATGCGTTCATGTCGGCTCGCTAACCCGTTCGCCCCTCGCAGCAACGTCGCCACGGTCCTGGTCCTGCGCGGCTGCCTGCGCAACACGGCGTCCCTCGTCGCCGGCACGACCTGGGCGCGCGTGCGCACGCTCCTCCCGCCCTCGGGCAAGGCCGTCCAGTCGGCTTACCCCGGCCAGCCCGTCGAGGTCACTGGGTGGAAGGACCTCCCCGCCGCGGGGGACCTCGTCCTCGAGGCTGCGACAGAGGACGAGGCCAAGCGCGCCGTGACGAACCGCCTGCGGCGAGCCGAGCAGGAGAAGCTGTGGAGCGACGTCGAGGTCATCAATGAGAAGCAGAGGCGCGAGGCAGAGATCCTCGCGATCCGCAAGGACGAGGAGGAGAAGGCCAAGGCCAAGGGCCTGCGGGGCAACGCTGTCCTCCACGCAGGCGACGCCGCCGTCGAGGAACTCGTCGGCGCGTCCGACGGCCCGAAGGAGCTCCTCCTCGTCATCAAGGCCGACGTGAGCGGGACGGTAGAGGCGGTCGTTGGCGCGCTCGAGGGCATCGGCAACGGCGAGGCAAAGGTCAAGATCTTGAGCTCGGCGGTCGGACCCGTCACGCAGGGTGACGTCGAAATGGCGCGTGCGGTCGGCGGTGCGTGTCTCTCGGGACTCTGTACCTTAACCGTGCCGCGCTCCGAGCTGACCCATTCGACCCCTCGCGCGGCCCGCAGCCACCATCGTCGGCTTCAACGTCAAGGCGCCTGGCTCGGTCATGAAAGACGCCGCCAAGGGCCCGACGCCCGTCCCCGTGCACACGTCGCCCATCATCTACCGCCTCGTCGACACAGTGCGGCAAGCGACGGCCGACCTGCTCCCCAAGACGATCGAGACGCGCGTCCACGGAGAGGCGACGGTTCAGATGGTGTTTGACATCTCAGTCAAGGGCCGCAAGGAGCCCAAGCGCATCGCGGGGAGCAAGGTGTCGAACGGCACGTTCCAGAAGGCGCGGAAGGCGCGCGTCGTGCGCAAGGGAGAGACCCTCCATGTCGGTACGTCGTCACCCCCTGTCCTGCCCTCCCTTTGCTTCCCGTGGCCTTTGCAGCTACTGACGCCCGCTCTTCCACCTGCGCAGGCGTCGTCTCGACGCTCAAGCAGGTCAAGAAGGACGTGCTCGAGATTCCAAAGGGCGTCGAGTGCGGCATCGCCCTCGAGGACTTTGACGGCTGGGAGGTCGACGACCTCATCCAGTCGGTCGAGGAGGTCGAGGTCGCGAGGTCCTTGTAGAGCGAAGGCGCGCCCTGCAGGAGGGCTGGACGCTGCATCGCACACATCTCATCTCACTTTGCGCGCCACCCTCGTCTCGCTCCTTTTTCTCCTCCGCGCTTCTTCAAACATCAACCTCTCCCCTGGCTGTCCTGCCGCCAATGCTGTCAATGTCGACGCGCGCTGCACGATCGCAGCCGCCGCAGCCTCCTCCCTGCTGCGCTCCCCGCCAACGTTAGCCGTCGTTCGGCCCCCCGCGCGAGCAATGCCACCCGCTCTGTCTAGCTGGCCCAAATGAGCACGAGAGCAAGCAAAGCGAATCTCAAAGAGCGTGACCCTTTGACGAGGCCGCACGTCCTGCGAAGCCAGGCCCGTGACGCACTGCCGCCCGGCCGCCAGGCCAGGTCACCTCGCCAGTCGGAGGATGAACTACCGACAGATAGGGGCTCCAGCGCTCCAGCGGACTCTCGGTGCCCGTCGCCACAAGACAGAGTGCGTTGGAGGTCCGAGCGGGCCGCGAGGGAGGCCCCCTCGGAGTCGGGGTTCAGTCGGGCAGCGGCCTACTTCGCGGCAAGAGGTGCCGGAGGGAATGCTCGGCGCGGAGGGGAAAGCAAGGCGGGGCGAGCTGCGGTGCTCGCGACACTGGCTGCGCGCGAGAGCCGTGCGCACTGGCCCGTCCTCGGTCTCTCTCTCTTTCTTTTCGCGGCCTTCTGCTTCTGTCTCTGGGCAGGGCAGTCCCTTGCGCGATCTCAGGGACCAGCAAATAACAGCCACTGCAGCAAGGCAGCGGGAGAGAGAGCGAGGAAAGCGCGACGAAGACCTGCACACGCGCGCGCGTGTCACGGCGAGGCTCGAGTGGCCCTCTCTCATTCGCACGCGTTCGCGGGTGCACAGGGCTCTGCAGGGATTGTGCACGCGCTCGAGCGAGGACCAGGAGCGAGCGCATGCAGATGGTGTCCGAAGCAGCGGAGCGGAGAGCGGGGTAAGGCAACGGCCCGCGTTTTTTTACAAGCGCCCGCGCGAGCGCAGGAGGCACAAGAGGAGCGCGGCGGCGGCAGCCTCCTTCTTCTTCTCTAAGACCACACGTCCGTCCACCTCCCTCACAAGCTGCTTGCTTTCTTGGGAGGGATCCATGTGCTGACCGTGTACAATCCTCCTACTCCTCCCCTTCGACCGGAGCAGTCAGTCAGGATCTCTTTACAGTGCGTCCAGCTCTCCTTTCCTCTCCCTCCCCTCCGAGCTCAGTCAAGTTGACCCGTCTTTCCCACCACCAGGTTATTCTCCGAGTTGTCTTGCTCTCTCAAAAGAGCTACACTGTTTGCAGGTCGCGATGAGCGACAGGTCGCATCCCCATCCAAGCGAGAACCGTGGACGCGCGAGTCGGGGCTTGGGCTCTTGTCCTGCCCTCTCCGCGCCCCTCGATGACCTTGAGCTCGCTCGTACCGCCCCCTCGTTCCCGAGGTTGGGTTGTCCGGCCTCTGCTGCCCTCTTGCTCGCCTC